>CAUYPK010139397.1:0-40806 GCA_963574355.1 Loris lydekkerianus
CCACCTGCCACAGGACCAGCTAGTTTTTCTATTTTTAGCAGAGATAAGGTCTCACTCTTGCTCAGGGTGGTCTACAACTCCTGAGCTCAAGCAGTCCACCCACCTCAGCCTCCCAGAGTGCTAGGATTACAGGCATGAGCCTCTGCACCCGGCCTCAATAATTGATTTTTTTTTTTCTCACTAAAAATTTGACCAATGTTGTAGTCACAGAGAGATACACCATACATATACATATAGCCATTAGGATCACAGTCTCACTAATTTACCTAAATTTAGAAAATTGTGTAACATTTTTCTCCTATAAACAGTATTTATTGGCATTATACTTCTCATTCAGTCTTAAGAGGTTAAATAAACTAAACTATGTCTAAATAGAAAGTCTTCAAAGTCTCCTCCATCATCAAAATATTTCCATTAGTTAACAGGCCAGTTATCCCTGTACACCTACACACACACACACACACAGATACCACACTAAAGTCTAGAATAGGAAATAGAAAATAAATGCCACTTCCAGTTACGACTGGAACATACGTGAGCATAAGGGAGGTCTTACACCTGAATGCCAGCCAGGATACTAGGATTGCTGGTACTGCTTCCAAGAGAACTAAAGAATATTAAGGTGAATTGTGTGGTCAGAACTTGAGGTTGTATTTCTCAGCTAAGAAATATGACATGTTAGAACTCCTTTCTCTTAATGGATGAAAGACTGTAATTTCAGCTTTTAACCAGTTGATGTGCTGGGTCAGAAAGGGCTAATGCTGGACTTACAAATAATAATCTGCTTCAAATTAGTGTATGCGATAGAGACTAGCCTGTAAACCGAGAAGGATCCACAGATCAGGCCGCAGACATTCTCTCTCTTACCTACTCTACCCTCTTACCCACTCTCCCCATGCAATCACCAAAAGAATTTCCCATAGGAAACCACAAACCCCAATACCTCTGGTGCCACCCGCATGTCCTTCTGTACAAGGGTTGGCCCACCCCAGCTCTGTGTAATTCTCAGAGCCAAGGGATATACAACTGCACCAAACCACTGAATTTCACAATGTAACTTGAGACAAACTGAATCTGAAAGGCTATTTTATGGGTATTTTGCCTCCACTCCTGCAGGTAATACAATCCACAGTACACCCACTGGCTAGCAGTATTTGACTCTACTAATCCTCATTACCATACTTCCTTTGGTACATTTCTCAAGGTAAGTATAGCTGAAAGCACCAGGGAAGAAAATAAGTCTTTCTTAATTGTTTGTGTCGTTCATAAGAAGTATTATGGGAATTAAAATCCGTCTTGAGTCTTGTTCATGAGTTTGGTTTGTATCTTCACAAAAATGTTGTACTTTTGTTTGACTATGTTTTACCTACCTATATTAGGTATTTATTGAAATCAAAATCTTCATTGTTCTGAAGTTAATGTATGAACTGGGGATAAAAAAGGGGAGAAGGACCTTGGGTGCATGTGTTACCATAAATTTGCCACCATACAATGCTGAAAACTTGAACTTTGAAAACTAAAGCTTGTATTTCATTCCATGTTTATCTAAGTTAACTAATGCTGAAATCTTTACATTTTAATGAAATTGACTTAGTTTTCCTTGTTTTTAGTTTTAATCAAAAGGAAAAAATATTTTCAATAGTCAACAGACCAGTTAGCTATTAGAATTGACCTATAGTTAAAGTCATATCCTGTCATGCATCATGCAAATAAGCTGAAAATATCTATTAATAGTACGTTCGTTATCTTCTAAGCACCCCGGGAAAGGTAATTCATTTTAGATATAGCTAATTTCCAGTGGAAGAGAGTTCCATACTTCTGAACATGTTGACAAGTCTTTCAGTTACATGGAAACTAAGTGATTGAATAGGAACTATGGCCTCAGAGTTATATTTAAATCCTTTTGAGAAATTCTAAAATCGAAGGGCCTAGATTTCCACACTTATTTTATTTCACTATAATACATCTGCAAAGTAGAAATAAGACTCTCCTCTTTATCCAGCCTTCAAATTCAGTCACATATATTTTTTATTTGAAACGAACTAAAGCTGATTTAGAGTGGACATGCCTTTTGGAACGCCTTGAGGCTTTTCATTTCTTGAATGATATGCTAAGGCTTGGAATCTACCCAAATCTCCTTGAAGCACCTTCTGCAAAGTTTAATCTAATTTAAATTAACTTATTCTTCAGCATAAAATGTTCCTTATTTCTTTTTCTTTTTTTTTTTTGACTGAGCACATGAACATATTTTTGTATTTCTAAACATGTGGATGCTGGAATAATTTAGAAAGAAAAAAAATTACATATTTCTTTAGTCCAGTCATGTTAGAACAGTGGCAGGAAAACATACTTCTGAGAACTTCTGACCCTGGCTCTATGCAAATTACCTCACAACATGCAAATGAAAAGCAGCAATATAGTTACAATTCTTACCAAATGCTTCTCTGATTTTAAGACAGACTTTTTTGAAGTGATGAGTCTGGAGTTGTACTTTATCTTCCATTCATTTTTGTTATACTGCTTACATTCAGATTTTGGCTTTGTAAATAAAAGTAATATAGGAACACATATTTGCCCATAATAAGCATTTTTGTGGAGAAGTCCAATTCTACAGACCTAAAGCAGAGTATAAGTTTATAACAATCCTTTTTGGTAATTTCTAAACATGCATTTGCTCCTTCAACCTCAAGGAATTTGTGAGTATAATATAGAATTTTTCAAACAAACTCCCAAAAGTATTGAACTCTTCCTGAACATAACATGGTGAACAACTATAAATTGATCAGCTTCTCTAAACTAAAACTTTAAACATGTTTTGATTTTAGTTGACCAGGATACTTTGAAGAAAATAAAGATGCTGGAGGAAAATGTAGTTTTAAATGACTGAATAAAAAATGCTTTACCAGTAATAATAATGAAATAATTGTGAAGGGAGCACAGTACTCAGATCTCCCCTTGAAGACACCTACCACATGCCCACTCCACCTACTTTCTAGGTTTCATTTTTGCCTTTGTTGGGGTTGTCCCCTATCCATAGTTCTCTGGTTCTATCATTGGGTCATTCTAAGGAGAAAGAGTCCAGTATAATCCCTGCAGGGCTAGCCAGCTGGCACATGCACACTGCCCTCTCTTGTGCCCTCTCTTGCCCCCAAGCAAACTTCAGCTATGCATTTTGCTTTCAATAATATCTGATTGAAATAAGAGAAGGACGGCGCCGTATGTCAAAATGAGCTGTTCATCCCTGGTGATCATTGGAGAATGTCACAGGAGAAGAAATGTCCCCAAGAGGGTCTTGCAAAACTCCAACTCTGGGCCCTGTGTTCCATCTAAAGACTCTCCATCATTTCAGCAGCCCATTCATTTGCTCAAAAAATATTTATCATGTGCCATTATACCCAGCACTGTGTTAACATCAGCAAGGCATTAAATCTTCAAAGCAGTTTCTTATTTTACACTTATGTCGACACATTTAGGTGGGGCCTTAAATTCTCTATTCTTCTGAACGCTTTAGTCCCCTTCTAAGTAATTTGTCACTTTCCGGCACATTTAAGTGGGTTTTATTTTCATCAATGGAATTCTACCATATATGATGGCATCTACAGGAGAGTTCAAATGATGAAGAATAGAGATAGCAAAATCCAATTGTTATTATAGCTTTAAATATCATTTCAGAATAAAATTACTAAAGTAAACTTCCAGATTTTAGATTCAGAGACTCAAAAATGAATTTCTGCTGTGTCTAGCCCTAAAGGCTAATCACACCTTGAGTCTGTAGGATGACCTGTGTTTCGCTTGGCTCCGGAAGAGTGGAGGAAGTGGCCCTACTCTGCCCTCCCTGGAAACTCTGGCTCCAGGGCATTTCCCAGGCGCTTTGTGGCGGCCTAGGGGAGGCCTTGGGGCTCGTCCACTATGCCAAGCACTTCACTTTCAGCTCCTTTTAAGCTTCCCCTGCAGTGAAGTGCTGCGGCTCCTATTTCCAGTGAGGGAATCGAGGCTCAGGGATGTGAGGTGACGGCCCAAAGCCACACGATTTGCAATTGTGTCTGAAGGACGTGGCTTGCCTTATTCTGCTTCCCGACTCTGTACTGTGCTTCCATGTTAAGAAAAGAAAAATCACCCGGGAAGGTTGGGGAGAGAGACGTGGGCTGATAACGCTTCTGGAAAAGAAATTTTTAAAACAGAAGAGAAAGAAAGAAATGTCTGTAAGAACATGAAACAGGCAGAGCAGTTTGAGTTAAGGACAAAAACGCCTTGAGCCGCCCTGGTTCCACTTCCTACCTACCCGGAGGTCGCGCCTGCACCGAGCGCGGTGACTGACAGGCGACCAAGACCCACGGAGGGGTGGCGGGTGGGAGTCGGAGCGCAGCTTGCCGGCAGCTCTTCTCGAGTTACGCCCCCAGCCCCCGCCTTCCCGCCGCCGCAGCCGCTTCACCCCCAGGCAGACCGGAGCCGCCGCGCGCAAGGGCGCAGAGGGGCCGCGGCGTCCAGGCCTGTCCAGCTCCGGAACCCGCAGCCCTGGGCGCCTGAGCTGGGCGCGCTCACCCTAAGCAGGACCGCGGGGCCAGGTCGGAGGGGACGCCTCGGCCCCAGAGCTGGCCCCGGTTCTCGGAGAGAGCAGGGCCTGGAGAGGCTGAACCTGGGCCTGCGCTGCGCCCTCGAGGACCGCAGGGCCCTGGTGGCCTCGAGAACGCGCGGCCCGGGCCGCAGTACGGAGGTCGCTGCAGCCTGCAAGGGTGGGAGGCCGCGGGGTCCCCTCCCCGCGCCCACGCGGTCCGCAGGAGCTGGACGCCCGGCTGGCCCCGGGGGCTCCCGGCGCTCTCCCCGCTCGCCTCCGCCTCCTCCCCGGGCTCCCAGGGCCTGCCAGCCGCCGCCCCGACCCTCCCCCACGCCGCGCAGGGCTCCGCTTTCCCTCCATCAACTCCAGGCCGAATTCAATCCAAGAAGGCTCCTTTGAGCTTTTGTGTTTGCTGAGGGAGATGTGGGCGCAGGAGGGATCGCGTTACAACTTTCATTTCCTGAAATGTTTGAGGGAACATCCAGGGTTTTTATCCCCACATCAGGCCGGGCGATGGGCTCGGGTTTCATGCCTTGTCACTCAGCTGTCACCAAACAAACGAAGCTCTCAGAGCCCAGGAGAGGTAGAGCTACCTGCTATTCATGACCCCTGGAGCAGGTGATCGCTCATGGGAAAAACAGGTAGAATTAATCATAGGGCTGTTCTGTTTCCTCTCCTTTTTGGCAGATCTGCCCACAGTGTGAAACCTATCAGAGAACACATTAACTCTTCCCTGTACCCCAGGGAAACTAGAAATACGTTTTTAGAAAACTAAACACACATTCACCCCAAATGACAGTGTGAGGATTGGAGGGAACGTCCTACTTCTCACTCCACTCGGCAGTTTCTTAGTTTGTGGAGTTCCCATCTTGGTGGGACTTGGAGCTTGGGAGAGCTGGGAAGTATACTGAGTCCTCATTACATCAAGTCCTACCTCCTGGAAGGAGCTCCAGGTATGGTCCATGAGCTCGGGTAGATTCTAGTATCTCCTTCCTGCCCTGGTGTCCCTGCAGGTGGCATGGTTCCTAGTTAAAGGAAAATCTCTACATGAGTTTCTAAGAAATGTCTGTGTATGTCACCCTCCCCTAGGCCTTCTCATGTATTAGAAAATCCAGGTGCTTTCATAATCTCCCCACTCATTTCAGTTCTAACTTAACTAACTCCATGCTAACTTACAATTTTTAAAAATGGCTTCTTGTCTTAGTTGAGCTAAAGCTGAAAGCTCAGTGTACTAATGTTCTGTTTTTGCAGATATTATTTAACAGCTATTTATTAAACATAACACAATTTTTAAATTGTACATTTATTTTCTGTTTTGTTCTTTTCCTTTTTCTGCATGTCTTTCTCCTTCCTGAAGAATAAAAAAAAGAAAAAAACAGGTAGAAGAAAGGTGGAAATTCATCTAGATTTGCTCCTACAATATACTGCTATTAATTAACAAAGACAGTTTGGAAGTCTTCAACTTATTTTTGGGAAGGGGCCTGTATTGTCAGTCTTTTAGTCCTTCCATAAGATTATTTTTGTCTGAGAAATCGGGAGATGTACTTCATATGTAAAACAATCCTCCGGGCCTTCTTCATGAAGATTTTGTCTGTTTATTTTGAAAATAGCCATTAGTTCCAGATTCCCAGAACTGATTTTCTTAGATTAGCTATTTGTACTCAGAGGTAGAGCCCTGAGCAATATTATTCTTCAATTAAAATCAAGAACTTGACTTTAGGAGGAAGCATGCTATGTTTATACAGCATCAGCAATGCATAGAAAATATTCACCACATATATCTGAAGACAGACAAAGCTTCAATTGTTTAAATGTTCTTTTCACTTCAGGGATACTCAGGCACTAAGGCACACTGATCTTCTATCTAGTTACTTTTTAAAAAGCTTGCTACCTACTGTCATCTTCGAGGTATTTTAAATAAATACAGATTTAATGCTTTCTTCCTTACAATTACCTCCTTGACTTAATTACCTTTTGCACAGTGTTGCAGACAGCCATGCCACCCTCAAAATGTACATTTTTTCTCTACAAGCAGCACTGTAACTTTCCACTACCCTCTATCACCAGTTCCCAGCACTACCACATGCAAAAGAAAAAAAAAGCTGCAACAGTTAAGGGAGACATTACTGCATATAGATGTCTACACTTTAATATATTATCTGTGTGAAAGCCAACCAAAACTGTCACAGCTGTGTGGGTTTGGCTTGTTGAGTTTTGGGGGGAGGAGGTGTTCACATGCACATGTTTGTCTGTTTTTTTTCCTAGTTTAGGACATTGGTATAACTGGCAACTCAAATTATCGCTAAAGTCTTGCCTCTTGAAAGAAAGAGAGAGGAGAAAAAAAGAAAGAAAGAAAGAAAGAGAAAAGGAAGAGACAGAGTGGTTTAGTTTATAGAAATACTTAAGATCAAGAAATTAACATCCAGAAGTTGATTTTACAGGCATCCTAGCTGGAATCTGCAAATTTTCTATCAAGGATGCTGACTCACCAGCTGTAGGAAATGTTAAAGAACATTTCAATATTCTTCCTCAATAGTCCTAGAACATTTAATTTAAGGCTTATGTCAGTAAAAGTATGTAATCTAGGACTGTTTTTTTTTTTTTTTCCTTTAAGATCCCACAAGCATATAAGCTCAGGTCCTGAACCAATTCCCTACCTCCCCTCCATCCCTCCCCCATTTTTCTTTTATAACTAAGTCATGGCATTTTAAAAGCTATTAAAATTTTAAATCCCAGATTAAGATAAATTATATAACAAATGAAGGCAAATTTACCTGTGTTAATTTATGAGCATTTCTACTTGGGTCACGTCCCATCTTTATCTTCTAAGGTAGGGAGAACAGGAAAGAGGAGACTAAATGAAGGTAAATGGTGTACATTCCCGCATCTTATCATAGGAATCTAAATATCTGCCTGCTTATTCATTTGTCTTTTTAATGACAAGGAAGAGGAGGAGTACCCAGTATCACCTAATAGTATTTTAATTACAGTTAAGTAACCCCTTCAGGTGGGGGTGAGTGTATGTTAAATCTGAAGTTAAACTTTTCCATAGATAAGATTGTTTGGGTTTTGGTTTTCATCTTTTTGTTTTGTTGTTCATTGTCTGCAGTTTCCTGTTTGGCCACAGAAAAGAGATTTTGAGAATATTTTAACATTATGGCAAAATTAATGAGCACTTTCCCCAAAGGGTGGAGCGGGGAAATTCCTAGGTAGCAGAGGAGAGAGCAAACCTGAAGGTGGTTAAACTCGACCTGCTGAGAAGGAGCGTCTCAGCTGTTCCTTACAAATCAGAAGCGGAGAAGTTTAAACTCACATAGGAGAAGAGACAGGCGTCCACGCGCCTCAAGCAGCTTCTTTCTCTTTGTTTTTAAATGCTACTGCTGTGTTGTTTCTCGCTGTCTGAAAGGACCACAGCATCTAAAACCCGGATTGTCATCCTCAGTGGGAGAACAGGTTTCCAATTTCATCAGCTGGAACTAAGTTGTGTGAGTGTGTACTCTGAAACACTAGAGAAAATGCAGCCTTTGCAGGACAGCCCTTTTCTGGGTAGACAAACAGCCAGCAATTCACGCATGATATTGATTATTTTCGTTCCTGGCTGGGGTACCTATCTGTTATCTAACCCGTCCCCGTTAGAGACTCTTCCAGGTGGAGTTACTGGATTCGGTCAGAATGAGAGAGAGGTCATCCCGACCTTGAGGGGCTACAAATTCTGCACCTGGCTCAGATGACCGAGTGTGCGTGCAGGATAGGGGACGGAGCCCTCGGGCAGTCTGGGCACAGACATAGTTCTCCTGACCTCGGGCAGCTAAAGGGGTAGGGCGGGAGTGTTGTAGAGTCTTCTCCCCGGGGAAGCTGGGAAAAACCAGACAGGCCTCGGAAAGAGCACCTTTCCTCACCTTAACCCTGACCCACCTGTCCCTGTCAATGCTGGTCGCCCCATCAAATCAGGGCAGAATGTGCGCCAGGAACCCCTGCCCCAAGCGCGCTGCGGGTCGGTGTCTTCTCCCTGGGGCTCCGGCTGCGCGTGGGAAAGAGGCGGTTACTCGCCCTAAGACGCACGACCTTGCCCCAGCAAGGAAGCGGAACTCCTGCCCAGCACTACTGGGGACTAGAAGCCAGGACCCCTTTATCCAGGCGGAGAGATTCTAGCTTAGGAAGGGGCGCACTCTCTGCCTGGCGCCCGTCTGCTGAGCGAACTGGTGAAAAGTTCAGCTCAGAAAGTCAAAGCCATGGTTCCAGGGAGCTAAGAAGGAAAAAGTCAGTATCTGTATCAATAGGGCAGCGCGGAATAGGCAGCAGGACCTAGGCTGCCTCCCACCAGGCTCCAAGGCCTAAGCCGGCTGCTCGGTGCCCCGAAGGGCGGAGCGCGGTACCCGAGACCGCTCAGGCCTGCGGCCGGGCCGGGCATCAGCGGGCCCCGGGTCCAGCCCCGTAGCCCTGCGTCCCGCGCCGCTCACGTGCCTCGCCTGAAATTTAGCTCCCAGACTCAGGGAGTTGGGCCTGATCATTGGCATCAGAGAGCCCAAGACTATGACAGCTGCGTTGTCCCGCGAAGCTCAGGCCGAGACCTCGTCCCTGATCCGGCCCTTGGAGGCCAGCCTGGCAGCCTCTTCTGATGTCCGGGACTTCGCAGGGCGGGCCGGGAGGCCCAGCATCTGGAGCTGCGCTGTGATCCGGGTCCTGAGATGCGCGATTTTCTCTGAACCAGTGAAGGAAAGGCTCTGTCCGGGCAGGGAGCAGAGGGCAGCGGCGCGCCAACTTTCCCCACCTCCATAGGGTGCAAAGGCAACAGCGGCCTCCGGGGTGCGCGGGTGGCAGGAGAAGCTTCCCAGTTCTCCGCAGCCAGAGAAGAGCACGATTCAAGCTCTGGATCCCCAATCTGGAGTCTGGCCTGCAGGGTTTACCAAAGACTTGCAGTCGGGTAGAGGGCGGAGGCGTTAGGAAGTGAAGCCCCTTTAGCCTCCAGCAGCAGCAGCAGCAGCAGAGCGACCACCGAGCACAGGAAAGGCCGCTGCGCTTGGATTCGGTGCCAGGTGTCTGGCTGGCCCCCAGCATGAGGGGGACGAGCAGCGTGACAAGGGTCGCTGCTCAGCAAACTCAGAGCTCGCCCATAAGCACAAACGCCACTGCCTCTTCCTGGAAACTTCCATCCAACTCCAGGTCAAGACCAAGCTGTCTGCCTAGATAATAGGTTCAAGGCTCGTGGTGCCCGTACCCGGTGGCCTGGGTGGTGACTTTCTTCTCGCCTGCAGCACTTGGGAGCTCCTGAGTCCCTACCTGCAAAGCCAAAAGCCTCATATTTGAGAACCTTGGGCCTCTAGAAAGGGAGAAGCTTCCTTCTCAGCCTAGAGGTCAGGGCAAGCAGGCACTAGAGACCCAAGCAATCTGAGTGTTCAGATTTAAAACATTAAAAAAAAAAAAAAAAAAACCAAGTTTTTTCTTTCTTTTCATTTCACTTGGCAAAATGCTGTAAGGTTTCATCCTCAAAACACTTTATAAGCCGTGGTTCATTACTTTTGACTATCGTTATGAAACCTATAGAAGAGAAACAAAAAGTGGCTTTGAACTCAGTTAAACTGCAAGGCCACAAAGGTAAATCGGAGGTAAAAAAAAAAAAAAAAAAACAGCTGGTTCTCCGAAGATTTCCTCGTGGGGAAAAAAATATGGTTTCCCCTAATGATCACTCTGAAATGATTGCCAAGAAAATTCAAAGCAATATCCAGCTTTCTCACCTCCTTCCTGCACGTCCCGCTTTCAGCAGACTGAACTGAGGATGGCGGAAGAAGGCATATTGTGCAATTTCTTATTAAATACATCTGGAATATGTGCTCCCTGGATCTAGTGCCAGGGATTTTACAAAGAGTTTATGACTGTGACAGAAAATTGTCCTTTTTAACAAGCAGTAATCATGGGGGCTTTCAAAGGACCAGCCCCCTAGCTCCTTGCCAGATCCGCAAACATTTCCAAGATTCACCAAGCAAGGGAACAGGAAGTGGGCCTGAGAGACAGGACTTCCACAAGTCTAAAATTATGTCAAGCAGAAAGTGGGCCTGGGAGACAGGACTTCCACAAGTCTAAAATTATGCCAAGCAGAGCTGGAAAGGGGGGGAGAGTCATCAGAGTAGGCAAAGAGGGCATGTAAGAAATTAAAGTAATTGGCCCTTCCTTATTTTCCAGAGAGATTTCCGCAGCTCCTTTGAAGCCTGTCAGGGTCATTGAAAGCTATCTTTGTGCAGGGTGTTTGTTTTGGGGAGTGAATGTGAAGAATGTGCAGAGATTCCCTAAGAGAGCCCCTCCTGCAGAGGGTGGCATTTCTCTGTGGCCCAAGACTGGGAGAATAAACACCCTAGTGACTTAAATAAACACTGACTTAATGATCCAAAACACTAACAGGGGAGATTGGGACCCTGAGCTTCCAACCCAAATGATGGCCTCCGAGCAGCTGTGTGCACATCTGTCCATCACTGAAGGAAAAAATGGCTTTATAAGTAAAAGTGACTACAGTTAAGTACAGTGACCATTTTTACCTTGAGCTCGGCCAAAGCCAATTTAACAGTTTTTTAAAACCTCACGATAAGAAGGCTTCAACTTTCCACACACGCCTCAGTTTTCTAAATCAGAGTAAGAATGATAGGTGAGAGTAAGAAATAATATACTGATGGTGACACCTATGGATATAGAAAATCAAAATCATGAAACTGTCATGTCAGAAAGTAAATAAGAGTCTCCCTGGGGAACAATACTTTACAAAGCACAAGCAAGCAAATCCTGTTATCCTGAGAATTTTAATAAATAATGCCATTTGTTTCACTAATTTTAAAAGCTAAGTACAGAAGATACATCATTTTGCCCTAGGCAAAAATAGTATGGAGCCTACATGATTACTGAAAATTTTCTGGACACTATCGGCAGCACTGCAAAAGAGCTCCTGTCCTGCTGGTCTGCTTTCTATTTATACAAATTAATTCACAATGTTTCTATCTTTGTTTGAGTTCCCTTTTTTTTCCCCAAGCAGATAAATTATTTTTACTTTCACAGTCTTGTCATAAACTTGTTAACACAAAAGAGCTGAGTTAACATATGATTGCTGTAGAGAAAAGCTAGTGGTAAACAAAACTGCATATCTAAATAATAAACATAAATAAATAACCCAAAGCTAAATTCACTCCTTTTCTGTCATAGAATTAACCTAGTCACTATTCTTGGTTCAGGCGATGGCCTTCAAAGTACCCTGCAATTCACAGCCACCATTCAGTAAGAAAGCAAGAAAACTATTATTTTTTCTTAAAAAATAGGGCCCAATGACAGCATTGTACAACTCACCTTTCAGAAACAGAATCATACTCCTGGTGTTCTACTAAGTTTTAATTTAGACTGGTTTAGGTACAATAGAAAAGAAACCTGAAAACACATGCTGTTTTAGTAACAAATACCAGGTTACCAGATTTGTAGGCATACTTTTTTGCAAGCTAGAAACTAGAAGCTAGGAGAAGCCCTTAACAGTAGACATGACAGATGAAAGCTTTGAGGACATGGGAAGTCATGGCATTCAGGAAAGTGTTTTTTCACATTGGTACATTTTTAGAGTTTGTCATTTTAAAAAACCCAAGAAAACAAACAACAACCAAAAAACCTCCCTAAATTTGACAAAAAATAGCTGTATTACTAATGGTCACTTCTATTTCTAACTGCCTCGCGTAGACAGCATTAAGACATTTAGGCACTTGTTTTTCCTCCTAATACTGTTCTTTTATTTTAATCTACATAAAATTGTTTAATACTAAATATGAAAAATGTAAACTTAATTTTTCCTCATCCAAAAAAGGGCATAAGATTATATTTTCCTATTCACCTTAAGAATGCAACCAGTTCCTCCCAGGCCGGAGGCTCTTGTTTTCACTATCTCCCTTTATGTCTTTCTCTTTCTCTTCATTTCCTTTTTTCCTCTTCCCACAACATTTCTCCATAAATAAATTAAAAAGACATCACTAAAATTCAGTTGACGTGTAATTCTTGTTCGATGAAAAAAAGAAAGATTACTGAAGCAGAAGCATCAGTTGCCAAGAACAGAGACCGGCTGGGTGCTCTTGTCTGTTTGGGTTTTTCCCCTGATCTCTGCACTGAGAGTGGAAATGGAAAAGTGGAAAGAGTCAGAGAGAAGAGGGAGACGAAGCTCGAGATCACTGTTGGTTTTGATTTTGAAAAAGATATTTGTGAAAGTCCACCATTCCTTTATACACAAAGAACCCCAGAACAAGCTGCAAAAAGTGTTCCTGATTTCTATTTACAAGTGTCCCTAGTCACTGCGGTGGTGGATGCTCCAGCCATCCCTTTGAGGCCCCAGTCCCTCCCCGCTTAGGACCCCAAGTCCACCAGACTAGAGGTTAGGGGGCCCAGCAGAGAGTCCTGGAGCTGATGCTGATGGGCCTGCAGGCCGTGGCTGGGCTGTGAGGCCGTTAAGCCTGGAAGAGAATAGTTTGAGCTCCTGGCGTGGCCCAGATTGCCCTGCAGCAGTAGGACCGAGTTCTGGTCTGGACTTTGGGGAGGTGAGAATTCCTCTTCTGAGCTGGACATGAGCGGCTTGCCCCCTTCCAGAGGAGAGAGTTGATTCTGCTTGTTGGAGGAGGAGTTATTGTTTTCCGTGTTCTCCCTAAGAAATAGAGGACAACGCCATATGGTTAAAAAAAAAAAAAAAAAAAAAAGAGTGTGAGATGGGGGGGCTGGGAGAGGGAAAGAGCCATTGTGCAATCTGTCACCACCCCAAATGGAAGAGCTCTGCCCATCCCCAAGGGCCCGGGGGGAGGTGAGGAGAGGAGCAGAACCCAGAGGCCCCGACAGCGCCTGCCCTTCCCAGCCCGGTCCCTTTCTCTTCCAAATTTCAGGAAGCCAGACGAGCAGGGTTTATTTGGCACAAACAAAAAATATGGACGAGCAGGGTTTATTTGGCACAAACAAAAAATATGTTTTAATTTTGTTCAAGCAGTTACTTCAAATATGTATCAACTAGCACCATGATCAGATGTAATTAAGTTTGAAAATCTTCCAATAAATGGTTGTTGGTGGTAAAGAAATTGCCAGAGTACGAACACAGCGCCCAACCGGCACCAGCGTTTGGGATGAATCACGTCAATCGCCTGCTCGCGTCTGAGGAAACAAGCAGCGAGTTTCCCTGCCCCTGCCCAGAGGGAGCGGTTTGGGGGACACAGGACAGGTCGCAGGAAGTGGTGCCCGGAGCGGCCCAGTGACCTGAGTAAACACAGGAGCCAGCCCGTCTCGATTCCATCAGGGAGTGGGCCCTCGGGCCTGGCTTACCGACGGCCGTTTTGTAACCAAAGGCTAACTAGAACCGGACAATCCGCGTCCCTGCGCACCTCGCTGACTCCTCCGGCTCCTCGCGCCACCAGCAGCCGCCACAGCCCACCCTTTCCCGGCCAGGGGATCTTCGCAGCGGGCGCGGCGGCCGGAACGCGCTCAGTCCCCGCGCTGGGTCCGGGCTGCCCCCAGGGTGTCGCTGCCCTCGCCGCTTCCGCCTTCCGAAGGCTCCGCGGTCCTCCCCACCGCGAGCGCCCGCCCGTCTGCCCGTCTCTCCCCGTACCCTACCAGCCTCCCCCAGAGAGACCATTTCAGTGGAATTTATCCTTTTCTCCTTGGTTTTCTACCCAGAAGGGAAGGAGAAAGCGAGATCTTCGGCCCCCAGGCTTGCAAGCGAACAAAGAAAACCCAGCCGGCCGCTGCGCTCGGGTTTCCCCCGAACTCCTGGGCTTTGCGAAGCGCTCTCCCCGCCACCGCCCCCTCCTCGGCGTTTTTCCGAATCTCGGTCGGAAACCACAGCGAACGGAGGGAGCCAGGCCAGGTGGCCAAATGTGCGGATGCGAGCAGGGGGCAGGCAGAGGCGAGACTGCAGGAAAGTCTTGGACAGGGGACCCTCTCCGCGCCCCGGGCGGCAGCGCGCACAGCCAGACTAGGGCCACGGGCGGGGGACCCAGGGGTGGGTGGATCGACCCTTCCTGGGGCTTGGGGCTCCAGGCAGTGTAAGTGCAGTACGAGCTCTCCCCAAAACTCTCTCTCTGGTGTATTTCTTTTAAAGACTCCTGCCTTTGTCCCGTCAGTGCAGGATGAAGCAGGCGACTTCTAACCCTAAAGACTACGAGGATAAAGCGAGAGAAGGGCGAGACCTGGACAGAGCAGATGTCTCAGGTCAGCTTCACCCCGCTGGGGAGCAGGAGGAGAGAAGTTCGAGACCCTTAGCTCCCACCGAACCCCTTTCCTAGCGATACCAATCAACGCTTCACTTCCAGTTGATTCAGAATTCCAACTCCACCCCCAATCTCCGCCGCAGCCGGCCAGGGAGACAGGAAAAACAAACCCAGCGCCAATAGTTCCCGACACTCACGCCCCAGAGAAACCCACGCACGGGGGCTCAAAGCATTTGAGGCCCCATCCCTAGCAAGCAACCTCAGAGTTCATGAACTTTCGCTGAAGTGCCGCGAGGCCGGGCGCCGCCCGGTGGACAGGCTCCGGCGGCCGGGAGGACTTGGGGGCGGTTGCTTGCAGGGCCGGGAAGGGATGGAAGGGAAAGGAAAGCTTCCCTGGGTAGCCCGAGACGCGGTAGCATGCCCCGTACCTTTCCTTGGCCTCGGCGGCCCGGTCTCTTTGCCTGCGGTTCTTAAACCAGTTGCTGACCTGAGTAGTGGTGAGGCCGGTGGCCTCGGCCAGCTCCCGCTTCTCACGCGGCGAGGGGTAGGGGTTGTGAGCGTACCACTCTCGCAGCACCCCCCGCGACTTCTCCTTGAAGCAATAGCTGGTCTCCTCGCCATCCCAGATGGTGCGAGGCAGCGGGAATTTTCGGCGCACTCGGTATTTGCCCACGGCGCCCAACGGTCGGCCGCGTAGCTTCTCGGCCTCCACGTAGTGCGCCTTCAGCCACAGTTGCTGCAGTTTGGGGTGGTTGTGAGGCGAGAACTGGTGGCTCTCCAGGATCTTGTAGAGCTCTCGGAAATTGCCGCGGTGGAAGGCGACCACCGCCTTGGCCTTGAGCACGCTCTCGTTCTTGTGCAAGTGGTCGCAGGCGGGCAGTGACCACAGGAACCTGCCCAGGCGCTCCAGGTTTCCGCCTTGCTGTAGAACCTCGCACACGCACGCCACTTGCTCCTGCGTAAAGCCGAACGACGGAAGCATGGACATGGCTGGGGCCCGCCGAGGCGCACAGCCCGGGAGCACACGGCACAGAGCGGAGCCGGAAAAGCAGGGGGCTGCGGCCGCAGGGAGGGGGACGCAGCAGCTCCTAGCCCCCTCCCTAGGCTTTTCGTAGGCGAAAAGTAGAGCCGGAACTTGGGAAAGGGCGGCCAAGGAAGAAGAGGAGGACGAGGAGTGGAGGGCGCTCTAGACTGAGGAGCCGGCGCACTCCGCAGCCTTTCGGGCCTTGCCGGCTCCGACCTCCCGCCCGGTGGATGCTGCTAGTTGCCGGGGAACTTGGTTTCTGTTCTCCCGGCTGTGGCCTTAAAGCGCGCAGCGTCCCCAGCACGCTGATTGGCTGCGGGCGGCGCCTATCCCGGGCTGGCCAGCCTGCGCACCGCCCGGCCCGGCCGCGCGGCCGCGCCGCCCAGCGCGGGGAGGGCCAGGCTGCGGAGCTGGGGCGGGGGTGGGGGTGGGGTGTAGGAGTGGTGGAAGAAGAAGGAACCAGAAAGGTGAGAAACGAGATGGGATCGGAGAGAAATAGCCGCGCTGGAATGGGGGGGGGCTAAGGGAATGGTTAAGCGCATCTTGGGCCCCAACTCCAGTGCCAACCTAAAGGAAACTCCGTACATCTCTCAACAAATCAATGACTCTTAAATCTTAGTTCACCTCCTTTTCTCGCTGTACTCCTGTCCCCATCCCTTGCAGACTTGCCCTTTCCCGATGAGCGCATATTTAATTACCTTAATGTTGGCATGAATAAATAATGGTCTGATGAATAGCTTAGGGAGCGGAATAAATAATAAAAGAGCAGATCGAGCCCCCCTCCCCCCAATCCAGACTCTGGAAAAGTAACTTCTTTCCGTGTTGGCCTCAGCTCCAGGAGCTCAACCTAATCACACGCACACACACATGCCCTCCACCCCCACGAACCTCCATCACCTTCCTAAACTCACAAATACTCCCAACTGGACAGCATTTTGGTCTCAAAGGGCTGCCAAGATTTGGGGCCAAGGAAAGAGCTGTTTAGAGCCTTCTTTTTCTTGCTGAGCAGATAGAGAATCCAGGGGTTCGTTTGTGATTTAGTATCTTAACCAAAATGGTTTAAGCCGTTAGGATTCTGGACTCAAGTTTCCCCACCTGCGAGGTTGAGTTTTCCAGCGCCACCTCTGCTACTGAGGAATGTGAGAAGCTTTACTTGCTATTAGCAAAAATGCTTTGGGAACCTCATAGGCAAGGCGCTGGATGTGGTGTAAATTAAATAAAACTGTGCCCAGCTCCAATAACCACCCCTCGTAACATAATCCTTACCCTGCTCTGAGAGGGACACTGCCCTCTAAGCGAGGACGACAGCAGCTCTAAGAAGATGAAATAAAGAGGTAGGGGTGTGTGTGTAGATTGCGATGCTGGCCTACTTCGCTGCCAGGGAATGAGAGCTGTCCTGCAGTGTAAGTCCCATCATCGGCTATTTTGTTTATGTGTGAAGAATGCTTAGTAAAACTGCACAAACAAATGAAGCTGTAATTATCTTAAGCCTTATTTACACACTTTGTCCCAAAGCAATTACTAAAAAAGATTTTGAAAACAATTAGCCTCTCTAAACAAAGCTAATCTAGTGTCAGTAGCTGTGACTGGCAGGAGATAAGAACAATGGATGGAGATAAGGGAAACTGAACGGTGGAAGCAGAATGACTTTATGACCACACTTATCTCTGATTAGATAAGTTCAAAACGGAATTCTAAGTACACTTCAAAAATGCTTTTGATTTCAATGCACCTTCTTAGTGGTGAAGAGCAAACTCTAACCTATTTAA
Organism: Loris lydekkerianus; assembly: GCA_963574355.1. Classification (NCBI taxonomy): domain Eukaryota; kingdom Metazoa; phylum Chordata; class Mammalia; order Primates; family Lorisidae; genus Loris; species Loris lydekkerianus. The sequence continues at coordinate 17,548 of CAUYPK010139397.1, forward strand.
ATGTGCTTGTCTTCTTTAAATATGTTTTGATTCCTTCAGCCCTAGAGTCCAGCACCACAGAGCTTTTTGCATATTGAGATGCAAATGAGAGGAGAAACAGTGCCTGGGTTTCCCTTTCTATTATTTATATGGTTTAAAAATAATGCACCGCCTTCAGTATGCCCTGCAATGTACATTTCAAACTCATAAAGGGTTCCCACCTCAGGGCTGCCACTTGGGAGATTCCAAGTAGACAGGAAACTACTTCTCTGCTGACCTCCCACAGAATGCTTTCTGCATCTCTAGAACGCTGCACATCCCATGCAATTAGACCTTGGAATCAAATGCTGAAATTTCATTACATTTAGGCTTATTTTTTAAATGCATTTAATGGGTGTGTGTTATTTCAAAAGCCCCTGACACATGGTATGCCCAGTGACTTACTTTCTAAACTGGAAGCTTGGCACTGCTGAGCTCACAGCCTTGTGTCTGGTAACTTTCCCTCGCTGTTATTTTAGTGCTCATGATGTTTCAAATGAAGTCTTAAGGAGCTGCGGTGTCCTGCCAGAAGCACTGCCTCTGCTTGGAACAGCCCTTATTGACATGGCAGCTGTGTGAGGACCGGAACGGAGGCTTAAACCTGGCCCTAAAAAAAATCAGTTAATACCCTAAATTCTGGAGCAAGTGCGCACAATTACTTGGGGGTGAGGGGTAGGAGGAGGTCTGTAAGCACAGACACCTCTCCTAAAAGACAAACGGTATATTGAGTAGGGAGTATACGTTGTAATTAACAATTTCGGGGGCAAGTATAAATTTACAGAGGATGACAGCAGAAAGATGGCAATCAGACACCACTGAGACCCTTTCTTTTCCGGCTTCCTCCGGACCTCCCAGGCCACTTCTTTTTATCTTTCTTCAAAAGGAATCAGGACGAACTAGACGTTGGGGACAACTGGGAGAGACGACAAGTGGTCGATGTGACTGTGGGCACCGGGGTGGATGAGAAGAGGTGCCGCCTTCCGAGGCCCTGCCTGGCCCCACAACCTTTTTCTTCCCGTTTAATCCAATAGATCCCTTAACAAGAAAGTTAAAAGTGTTAAGCGCTTTGTCCCAAGGAGCCTACTTGCTATTTCAATCCCCTGGTTAGGAGAACCAATTGTTAATGTTAATTATTGGCTCGCATATATAAGGTTTCCCAAAATAGACCCTTTCACTGAAAACCACTTAAAGAGGTAAAATGACATGAATTTACAAACCACATAAACCAAACGATCCATTTTAAATCGCACACGAAAAGGTTTAAGTTGTTCTAGTAACATAAAACCTGTGCTGTCAATGTAAATCGCACGAAAAACAGAGATACTTCGGAGACTTAAAGAGAACGCACAGCTCCAGGCAGCCAGCTGTCCCGCCGCAGCGCGGCGGCTGGGAAGGGCGACGCGGCCGGCCAAGGGCACCAGACACAGGGTTTCGGGTCCTCTGCACAGGTAACCGCTGGGTGTGCTTAACTGGTCGATGGAAAAGTCAATGTGAAAACATTAGGAGAAGCTAGAGTTTCTCAGCTGGGTTTGACATAAGGCCTTGGTTCACAACACTTCTAGCTGGGACCCACTTGTTTCTCTCTGACTTGGAGTGGGATGCTTTGAGCCTTCTGGCACGTTTCCTTGGAATTCTTTTGCCATCAAGAACAAAGGAGTGAATCCTGATCTGAGGATTGGGAGGAAGGAAAAATATTGGGAGGTCCATCTTCAATAAATTAGAGTCATCGCTCTGGGGCAGTGAGGAGACTCCCAAAGTCGGGGCTGAAGTGACAAAATTCATCTTTTTTTCTCTGCCTCCGACCCTTGGGAACCCGGGCTCTGATGGCCTGCGTGGCGCCTGAGCCACCGCCCACCTGCGTCCTAGGGGACGCCGCTCCCGGCGAGGTCTGAATAGGCCGAGGGCCCAGGCAGGGAGATTTGCGGACCCATCGAAGAGAAACCCAAAACCAGTCCATTAGTAAATGAGTTTGGTGTTGTCAAGGTTCTTTCCCATCCACTTGCTGTTCTGAAAAATAGATCACGTTTCGTTATCGTTAGTGGGAATCTGCAACGTGACACCGGATCCGCGCGGCCCCCGCCTCCCTTCCTCCCTCTCCGCCTCACTCTGCCTGGCGGAGGGACCCGGCCGGCCTCCTCAGCTTATTTCTGAACAATAAGGATTTGTATGTTCCCCTAGTGTGTTTATACATGTATGGAGAGAGGGAGTTTTCTCCTGGAAGTGGAACGCGCGTGAGCAGAGCCTCCCCCTTCTTGGGCGAGAGCGTCGCGCTGGCCCCAGACGCCGAGAGATCGCCACCGCCTCCCACACCTGGACAAACAGAGCCCGCCGCAGCCCGACGAAGCTAGAAAACCCCGCAGCTCCGAGCGGCACCTGAAAATACCATCTCGGTTTTGTCTTGAGGTCCGGGAAAGGAGAGAGGAGGAGAGAAAGGCTGAATGGAGAGGGGACCGCGCTGGGCGCTGGAGTGCGCGTGTCTGGAGGACCGCCTCCCTTGGTGTCTGTGCGCCCTCTCGTCTGTTCTCTCGCTGTGTCTCCTTTTTTTTCGCCATATGAAAAAGGAGCTCATTCTGTCTACATGTGAACGTTGTTCCATTCCTTCTCCTTATCTTTCTCTCCTTCCCTTTTGCCTCCTCCTCATTCCTCTCTCCCTGACGGTCCTGGGCGCCTGTGTCTTTCTGACACTGGGGACTGAGAGCGCTGATGCCGCGCGCACTGTGGCAGCGGCGGGGTGAGTAGACGCTGAGGTCGAGGAGGGGTACTCAGACTCAGCCGGTGGGGACCTTTCATGCCCAGTGGAGGCACCGTACAGGTGGGGACGCCCAAGGGGAGGGCGGAAGTGAATTGGCCACCTGTGGGAAAGGGGTGAACTTCAGCTGCGCCCTGAGAACGCTCTGGCCCAGAGACTTGCCAGTCGCCAGTTTTAACCCAGAAGACACCACTGGACATCGGATGCCAACCACTTCAATAGAGTGAAGCGAGGGCTGTTACGAGAATCAGTTCTTAAGAATTTAAGAAACTGTCCCCTCTCTATCTTTAAATTATCACCTTAGGGCAGGTTTACAAAATGAAACTCTCCAAGAGTCCTTATCTTCCATTGAATTTCCAATCAACTTTTTTTCTCAACTAATGTAGATCCTGAATACCACATCTGTCTAAGCTAAGAAGAATTTCCTTTGAGGGGGGGGTGAAGGCCTGCAGCTCCTCCTGTTCAGAGGAAAGTGCTAGTGACGGTAATGCAGGGTGACACTAAATAAACAGTTAGGGTGGACTGGAAAGATGGAGTTAATTATCCAGTGAGCTGCATAGCAGCTCAGACCATCAGGGGCTGATTTGTTTTGGCTCAGAGTCCAAGGAAGGAGACAAACCATTCTTCTCAACATCTCTTCAGGATCCTGATCCTGATCATTCATGTCTTTAAAAAAAAAAAAAAAAAAAAAAAAAAAAACACTACCCAGGTATCACTGCTTCAATTAAAATTTGGTTTATTACTCTGCAAACTCTGCGAACATGTCACCTCCATTGCCCCATAGTCCTAGAGAAAAGACCCAAAGCAACTTAAACATTTTTCCCACTAGAGAAAAATCAAGATAGCTGGAGTTCAAAATCTTTTTTTAAAGGTCCAATGGTAAGGAAAACAGACATCCATCCCTTCCCTTGGGTGCTTACAATAAAGTTACAAAACTACATGTTCATTAAAACTAAGATACAGAGCTGGTTTTCACGGTGGTTTTACTCTACTCTCAAAAAATAAAATAAAATAAAATCAGGCTTCCTGAAATTTGAAATGCAATTAGATTTAGTGTTTGTGTGCTTCACTGACTATCCGGTTTCCTCAGGTAAACCTGAACTTATATGTAAATCTTAGTAATTTAAAACTTCTCCCTCCTCACTGTGCTCTCTCCTCCTCTCTGCCTCCCCCATCCTGATATTACTAATCCCCGGCTGCCCCTCTTTCCGGGTCATTACGGTACTGCTGGTCTCTAATCAATCCTAATGCGATGGCAATTGGCGTCCCTGATGACTGCGGCTCGGGTTTCTTGTAATGGCTCTACCACATTTTCCTGGACTCCTTCTTTAACCTGAGATGCCAGGGGGACGAGTCCCTTCTCGGCTGCTGATTACTTCAAGATGTGGGAGCTGGTTGGAGCAGAAGGGAAAGACACGCGCACAGCGTGGCTGCCACAGCGGGCTGGGCGGCCAGGGCCAGCAGACGTCTGCACGCAGGGCGCCGGCACCCCAACGCGCCTCGCTGCTCTCCTCCTCCCCCCACCTTCCTCCTCCCATTTTCCAGGCCCAAACTCACCCTGCCGGCCCGAGATTAAGAGCAGATTTATTTTTCCTGATGCAGAAAGGCCTAGTGGTCTCTGGGACACTCTCTAGTTATGGCAGGTTCCCAGCCTACTGTGTCCACCTGGGCTCTTGGGCCAGGCCTGCTCCTTGCTCAAGAGGGCACGCTCCTCCGTCTCCTCACAGTCGTTTTCTCCCTGTGGCTTTCTCCCCGGTCCCCTCCAGAGTTAGTGTAGACTTCCAGATGGGAGACTGTAATCTCCCCGCCCACCTCCATCTCCTCCACTGACCCTTGACCTTTCTCCACTTCCCCAAGGCAGCAGTGCCGGAATCTCCCCAACTTGTTCCTGACCTAAAACCAGCTTCTTGGCCTGGTCATGTCGAGATACGATCACGTCCCCCCCGACATTTTGGGGTCCGTCGCTGGGAATCATTAACTTCTAGAAACAAAGGGCCAATACCTCTTTCTCGTTGTTGCCACCCAGAAAGGGGACTAGGAGGGTGAACTTGTGCCTAGCTCCCTCTCCCCGATGAAAGCTGCTGCTTCCCTCCTCTAGCCCTGATCTAGGCTCGGCAGAGCGATCAGCACGTTCGGGGCATTGTGTTCTTCCATTTCTCAGCCTAAGCCATTTAGTGTAACCCGAGCCCAGGATATTTGCCAAGTCTCCACTGCTATACTTTTGAAAACAAGATAATGCTTCTGAATTGCGGAAGAAAGTGCTGCGGACAAATTGGGCGCTGAGCTGCAGAGATAGATCGCTTTGTTAGGGGCGGCCAGTGGTTTGTGACTCAATTAGTGCATTTCTGGGAGCAGCGGGCCCTGCTCGAGGCCAACTCCCCGGGGTCTTCTGGGAGCGAGCAGGAGTTGGGGGGTGGGGTGGGAGCACTTCAGGCCTGGACCTCTGTCAGGGCACATCCGCGCCGTGGGAAATGTCTTTTTTGCATTCCCACCTGAGCTCATTGTTAGGATTCTAAAGGATACAGGTTTTCACGGACATAAACTCGACCACCTCTGCTCCCAAACGGCCGCGCGGCTTTGGTCTGAATCACCAGTCCTCTGAGCAGAGGGAAAATAACTGCTGCCCGAGGGTGCGGCGACAAAACGGGCTCCCCCACGCCCCTCCGCCGGTCTCGCCCCTAGCCAGGGCTCGGATTTTGCAGCAAGGTTGGCTGCACCGCTGCAGAGCTCTCCTGGAAGCCAGGAGGGTGAGGGTGCCAGGAAACGGGCAGACCTCGAAGGATGCTTTTAGGACGTGGGAAAAGGCCGTAAGATCTTCCCTTACCTCTGGTCAAGTTCACCCGCCACCCCACCCATCACCTCGCGTGCAGGCCTGGGTCCACGTTTCCCGGACCCACCCGGGATCCGGGATGAGCCCGTCGGGTGCTCGCGCGCGGCCGAGTCCCCGCCGGGAGGCTCCTCGCGGCCCCTCCCGCTGGCCGGCGGCGCCCACCCTCGGGGAGCGGAGCCTCACTTCGGCCCCGCCGCCCACGCTAGAAACTCCCTCCCGGGGCCGCCAGGGCTCCGGGGCGCCGCGTCTGCGCCGGGAACGGCTCCGCCCAGCGGGTGCGCCGGGGGTCGGGATGCGAGCAGGCCTCGGCCCCTGCTGCTGTCCAGGGAGGTTCCCCGGGCGGTTTGTGGGGCCCACAGGCGTCCGGGCGCAGAGAAGGGCCCGGGCCCGGCGGGCGGGGCGGTCAGCGGGGCGGCCAGTGCGCGCCAGCCTGTGGCGGGCGCCGCCGGAGGAGAGAGGGCGCTGTCTTCCTGGCCAAGGAGTTCTGGCTTGGCTGGCAGAAACAGAAACAAAAAAACCAACAAACAGAAAATCAGCGCGGCCGAGCTCCCAGGGTGCGCAGCAGGGGAGGGCTGGGGCGGTGGGGCAGGTTCTCCCCAAAGCCTGGGGACCGCTCGGCTCGCCTCGGCCTCGCCAGCCCAGACAGACGGGGGTCCTCTCCGGCTCGTTAGCTCTCCCCACGGTCGCCTTCCTTCAGGGCTCTCCCTGCCTCGCTTTTTCTCTCCAGAAACTGGATAAGAACGGTGATGCTCCCCAGGCGAGCGAGACGCCCCACTTTGCCCCAGGCGAGCGGGGGAGCCCGGGTCTTCTCGGGTCCAGCGGAGCCCGCTTCTCGGTTTCCTGCGGCCGGAGGCTACAGATCCGCGACGCCGGCCGGTCCTTCGGATGGGAGCGCGGCCGCAGCAGCCTGACCCTCCATCTACCGTCACCAAGTTGGCCAAGGGGTCAGAGAGACCAGTGAAGTCCCAAAGACAGCGACTGTCAACCATTCTCCACCCCAATTCACAAGGCAAAACATTGAGTGCACAGTGTACTAACTGGGGAGAAACAGTCCAAAAGTGTACACTTCTCCTGTCATCTTCAGAAACCGTGCGTTCTTGCCTTTGCATAAACCAGACTCACTTGTCTTCTGTCCTGAAGGGTCCCTCTGGATTAATGGACTCAAAAGTCCTCTTGGTTTGTACTTAGATTCTAAATCCGTTGCCAAACTCCAATCTGCATTTGAATTCCCCGAGAAGTAGTGACTTTTCTGTTTCCCCTCCGGCAGAACCCAGCTGGCCTTGTAGCTGGCCTTTAGCAGAAGAGCTATTTTCTTGGAGTAGCTGGGTGGGCTCGGGGCTCCTGCCTCTACACAGGAGAAATGCTTTTCTTGTGGGAACGTCTGTTTCTATTCATCTGATTTTCTAATTTCTTTGATCAGCCTAAATATTTTCTTGGCAAACGGAAATTGACCATGCCATGAATATGATAACAACCTGCTTGGAAAAAGCTATTTTGTTTCCAAGCAGCCCAAGAAGGGGAGGGTGAGGGAGGCTGCCTGTTACAAACGCCTGTAAAGGATTCCAGCACACACATCTTGTCGGCAGTCTCTGAAACAGGTTTGTGAAAGCTGCATTTTCTTCCTCATACATTTCTTCCTCTTTCTCTCCTCCCATCAGTTAAACTCACACCTGGTCTCCTAAAAGTTTTTGATACTCTTTATTTTAAAATGGAACTTCAACGAACACCTCTGCAGAATTTCCCTTTAAACCAGATGAAAGGCAAGGTTAATACAAGGTTCTCTTAATCTTTTCGCCTTCTGAATCAAAATAAATATTTTTTTTCTTCATGGGATTGTACATCCTGCCATTTGGCTATGGCTGTAAGGAAATCGACCGGTAATAAAAGTGTTTTGAGGCGGTGTATGAAATTCAATTCTATTGCCGTGAAGGGAGGGGGAGGAGCCTTACTTCACAGGCAAGAATTGGTGGATTTCTGAAAAAGCTGGGAGAAAGGACCTTTCACCTCTCATTAGTGATGCCATCAGTGCTCAGGCAGAGTGGAGCTGAGGTCATGTTACATATGGCACACAGTCTGCTCAGCACTTGAAACGTCAGCTTTGAAATTTTAGAGAGGGGAAAGGTCATCTTTAATAAGCTAAAGTCTGGGGCTCCCCATGGCCCTTATTGCTAACTGGGTGGGTGTCCATATGCTTCAAACCCTCTGCATACTTTTTTTTTTTCTTTTTTTTAATTTGCAGTTTTAAGCTGATTTTTGTTTCTTCATGTAATGTTTTTAGCTGTAAATACTCTGAAAGGCCTTTCATTTCTTATAGCCACCTTTCCTTTTCTTTTCATGTGAGTGTGAAACTGTTCTAAGTGATAGCTTTTTAGAGCTCAGCTTCCCAGGAGAAATGAAATATATCTGTCCATCTACATGCATGGATCCAGACGTTTGGGCTATAGGGTTACTCCTCTGAGTGGGTAATTTGGACTTCACTCTCGTATACTACATAATTTACTGAATCATCATAACATTAAACCTTCCATATCATGTTAGAAGTCTAGTTTTGGAAAACTTCCTGGTTACTACAAAAATTTTTCATGCCAGTTACTGAAATTTTACATCATCATTATTATTATTATCTTACCATGTAAGGGAAACTCTCGAATCAGAATGTACTGCTTTTTCTAACTAGCTTAAAGTTAAGGCTAACCAACAGATGCTATAATGATAGATACAGTGGTGGAAAAAAATAAGTGCTAACATCTCATTTTCCTGTTCAGAAAATATTAGGAAACTTTGTGAAAACTGAATCCTCAATTTGCTAAAGAAGCAAAGTCAACCAAAGCAAAGCAACTATCCCCAGATTTCTTTGCAGTCATTGTGAAGATGGATATAAATACTTGTCTCTGATATAACTCTGCAAGAAACTTCTCAGTAGTGATTTGTGATTTGACTTACTTTGATATGTCACTCCAGAAACTTTTTTTCTCATATGGTCCTACCGTCTAAGACGAGTATACCAGTACATACATTCCTCACTTAATGTTTTTTATATTTTTCAACCTATTTTATTTGTTTATATACCAGATTTTGGTTGTTTTACAGTATTCTTTCATTTACATAAAGGTAGATGTTTTGTACTTAAAAAGTAAATGTTACAAACAAGACAACAATGTATGCAATCAACTTCAAGTAAGTAGACTCAGTTATATTTTAAAATTCCTTCTACTCTGCAAATTGAAAACATTGGGACAACCTTCAAACATCCTCTTGAGCCAACGAGGGGTTCCTCATTACTAAAAAATTTAATGATCAGGATAGGTAGGCAGGTGTTGATTATGCTTTGTACCTAGGCAGAGTCTCCAAAAATCCTTAATTGTGAATGAGCAGAATTTTAAAAGGATAGTCTTCATAATAGCAACTGAAACTATAGATGAGCAGGGTGATTTCGCCATCAAGAATGACATTAAGTAAATAATTTATTTCTAATCACTTTCCTACATTAGGGTTTACTGCTAATTAGTTAGTGGACTTCATGATACTTTAGCTAACCCAAAGCACTTGAGGCTTTGAGGACCCAAATGGTTTAATAAGGTCAATCAATCTAGTCAATAGAAAGTGAACTTAAAGAGGCAATCCAGGGTCTTAGGGAGTGTGTGTGTGTGCGTGCGCATGTGCGCGTGTGTGTTTGAGAGGGAGATAGTCTTGCTTTTTTTCATGTTTGACTAAACTTTAAAGCTTCCAAAATACTCCAGGAAAATTTAAGAGCAGATTATGTCACTCCAATAATCCTGAAGAAACAAGAAGTAAAATATTTCAAGAGGCAGATTCATCAAGGATAGGTTGATAGCTCATTAAAGGCTTATAAAAGGAATACTAATAATTTTCACCTCTTATAGCATCGCTAACTCAAGAACCTTTAACATTTTATAAGCTGATTGCATACATTGCATCCATCTTCTCTAAACTTTGTGAAGTATATTGTCTTCTTAATAAAGGGTAATTATCTCTATTACAAAACCATGTCAGAGAGGTTGTATAATTTGCTCATGGTAATATAATTCAGAGGCAGTTTGGGGACAAGAGCTATAAATCCCAAATCCTTCCCAATTTATCTAAAAAGCAATTTTCTGTAAAGAGGTCTGATTAAAGTGACTTTGATTTAGTGATTCCTTGTAAAACATTTTTTCTTCTTAAGCTAGACTCTATAACTCAGGGTCAAGATTTGAGAAATTGTATAAATGTTTTTAAATGACCCAGAAAAAAAAAGAAAAAAAGAAAAACATGAGTTGGCATCAGCCCACCTAGATCTGGTAGTTCTTCCATCCTGTCTGGAGATATGCCATAGTCTTAGTTGGTACAAATGTCATGTGGGAGGAGACGTACAGATTACAAAACCATGAGGTAATTACTACAGCTTAACTGTCCCACGGAGAAGCTATTAAGTGTTCACAAACAGGGTTACAATAGAATACATGGTCTATGACAAGATTTGACCTGTACTTTCAATGCTTAAAATTCTTTCTTTGACTTATTGAGGAGAAGGAATATTAAGAAATCTTAAGGATTTGGTTGATCCTTACAGCAGTGCTTCCTGAACTCAAGTGGACATGCAAATGACCCGAGACACTTGTAAAAATGCAGTTTACTGGACTCTGCCCCTAAAATTTCTGATTCCCTAGATTGAAAGACACTGGTCTCTGCATTTTAACAAGCACCATCACAGGTTGTTTTGATGCTGGTGATGGTGGGCTATGCGTTAAGAATAAACCTTCCCTCTGAGGTAGAAGCAGGGCAAAGTTTAAACCCCCAATTTTTAACCAATCAGAGTTTACTTTCCTTTGTGCCATTTTGAAGAGGACTTTAGATTGTATTTTTGGCAGGGGAGTGACTCCTTAGGTTTCTGATGAATGTTTTAGAAATAAAAACATTTCTAGCTAGTAATTAGATAGGAAATTATTTGCCCTCTTTCAGTGTTTGCTCTTGCTGAATGAGTTAATAAGAAGTGATACCCAACAAGAAGCTACAAGAATGAAAAATCTCTGAAGAAAACCCAAATACCAGTTGCAAAAATTAAGCAAATCTCACTGTCCAAAAAAAAAAATAGTGGAGTAGCCAGTATTGCTTCCTAAATGCTAGCTTAAAAGTCCAAAGATTGGTAAACATCTCTTATTGAACACAGCTCCTGTAGAATAGTGAAACTCAGTTGGACTTCCAACTGAAGATTTGCAAAATATGGAGATACTTGGTAGACTTTCCACAATGTGATAAAAGGACTGGAAAATAGTATCTCTGACAAAGTTAAAGGTGATTGTCTATACTGCAAATAGTGGTCATTTATTGCTTGAAAAGTTGTATAAAGGGTTTTTTTGTTTGTTTGTTTTTTGAGACAGAACCTCAAGCTGTCGCCCTGGGTAGAGTGCCGTGGCATCAAAGCTCACAGCAACCTCCAACTTCTGGGCTTAAGAGATTCTCTTGCCTCAGCCCCCCAAGTAGCTGGGACTACAGGCACCCGCCACAATGCCTGGCTATTTTTGTTTTTTTGGTTGTAGTTGTCATTGTTGTTTGGCAGGCCCAGGCTGGATTCAAACCCACCAGCTCTGATGTGTGGCTGGTGCCTTAGAGCTACAGGCGCTGAGCCAAGGGTTTTTATAATAATGAACAATAGATCTTAGCTTCTCATTTACAAAAGAGAGATTCAATACTGGAAAAAGTTAATCATAATTTATTATTTTTCTCTCTTTAAAGATCACTTGAAAATGAAATATAGACACCATACTTTTTGCTGCTAGAAAAGGCTAAGAGGTTATTAGTCGAAACTGTCAGTCTTGTGGAATTGCTTAGAAAACATTCTTCCTTTTACCCCCATGGATATCCATTTTATTTTTAATTTATTTTTATTTTTTTATTTCAGAATATTACGGAGGTACACACATTTTTGGTTACACCTAGAACATATGTACGTTCAAAAGTTGATGATCAACTTTTGTTCATCTTTTCTCCATTTAGAGACTTTCACATTTTTGAACTGTGTAATTCATCTCAAAATATAAAATGCATATCCATTTTTAATATTGGGACATAAAAAAGCACAGAATCAAGGCTCAAGCTTAGCAGCTCCTTTTCAGTTACCATTTGGGAGACACTCTGGTTTCATTTATTGTGGTTATAAAACAAAGTTATCATAAACTTAGCAACTTCATCCATCTGTGCTTATCATCTCACATTTTCTGTGGGTAGCGAGTTCAGGTGAGCGTAAGTTGAGCCCTCTGCTCTTGTGGCAGAGACACTTCATCAAGGTGTCGGCCAAGGCTGCAGGCCCCTCGGAGGCTCAGGGTTGTTGGTAGAATTCAGTTCCTGGCAGTGGAGAACTGAGGTCCCCACATCTTTGCTGGAGGTCACTCTCTACTTCCAGAGGCCACCCTCAGCGTGACAACTCATTTCCTCCAAGCCAGTGGGAGAACCCCTCTCTAGTCTGCCAACCTGGAAAACATTCTTGATGGGATAACCCCCAGCTGTGCTTCAACACTTGAGTACTGGAGAGTTCACTACCTCATAACTGTCTTGAACATTTCAGGACATAAAGATAGAAGAAGAAATATGCACAGTGGTAGCAAAGTCACATGTACAGACTAGATGCAATGTGAAAGTAATGTGGAGAGGATCTTCTAATTACTTGTTAGTCAAGTCAATAGTTAGTGTAAACTGTACTAGCTAAACTGCTCTCTCAAGTTTCCATTGTAGGCATTTCTGCTGTTTGCCCACCGCCTAGTAGGCTGTAGAAGTTCACTATAGGAAAAGTAAATATTGTCATTTCAAATAAAGAACTGTTTATTATATAACAGAACAGAGGCTGCCTTCTATTTTTGAGACTCTGCTAAGTTAATTGGGGACAGTAGCCAAAGCAGCTGCCCAGGAGACAGTGTTTTCCAACAACTACAATCCTTAAAGCAAAACTAGGTCCGTGTTTATCTAGTAGGTGGCAATTACATTGTTCTTTTCACCAAATCTCTTTGACTCCTATTGGGGTTGAGTAAGTGAGGTTACCATTCATACCACCTTGCTAGCCCATTTGACTTCGGCATTGTCCAGACAAATCACAGCCAAACCCAGAGGCCTTGCTACCATGAACGAGATTCAGCCCAGATCATTATTATTATTATTATTATTATTATTTGAGACAGAGTCTCAAGCTGTCACCCTTGTTAGAGTGCTGTATCATCACAGCTCACAGCAACCTCAAACTCTTGGGCTTAAGTGATTCTCTTGCCTCAGCCTCCCAAGTAGCTGGGACTACAGGCATCCACCACAATGCTTTGCTATGTTTTGATTGTGGTTGTAGTTGTTTGTCAGGCCCGGGCTGGATTTTCATCTAACTATTTGATTTTTGCCAATCTGATTGGGAAAAGGTGGTAAGTTTAATTTTTTTTCATTTTTATTATTAATGCAGTTTTAGATATTTTAAAATGTCTAAGTAGATATAATGAGATAGGAAAATATACAAATCTGAAATGTGCAGCTCAATAACTTTATATATATATATATACACATCTGAGTAACCATCATCCAGATATATGAAACATTTCTATCTTTGTACTACTAGTGAGATTGCAAACTAATACAATCTCTATGGAAAGAAGTATGGAGAATTCTCAAAGAACTTAAAGTTGACATTCTATTTGATCCTGTAACCCTATTACTAGGTATCTAGCCAGAAGAAAAAAAATCAATTTACCATAAGGACATTTGCACCAGAATGTTTATTGCAGCTCAATTCACAATTGCCAAGATATGGAGGCAGCCCAAGTGTCCACCAACCCATAAATGGATTAACAATCTGTGTTGTGGCTTGGCGCTTGTAGCTCAGCGGCTACAAGGGCATGGGCTACATACACCAGGGCAGGCAGGTTCGACCACAGCCTGGGTCTGCCAAACAACAGCGATACCTACAACAAAAACAACAACAAAAATAGCCAGGCATTATGGTGGACGCCTGTATTCCCAGCTATGTGGGAAGCTGAGGCAAGAGAATTGCTTAAGCCCAAGAGTTAGAGGTTGCTGTGAGCTATGATGCCACAGCACTTTACTGAGGGTGACATAGTGAGACTCTGACTCAAAAAAAAAAAAAAAAAAAAAACAAATCAATTTGTCTGTGTGGTATATGTGTACCATGGAGTATTATTCAGCCATAAGAAAAGATGAGGACTTTACATCTTTTGTCTTTTATGTTGAAACACATTCTTCTTAGGAAAGTATCACAAGAGTGGAAAAACAAATATCCAGTATACTCAATGTATTAACAACTACACACCCACAGGAAAGAAAAACACAAGTATGGTCTACTAAGGGGGAGGGGAAAGACTGAAAGGGAGAAAAGGGAGGGTGATTGGCAGGATCTCACCAACAGCACAATGTGAGGGTGCTCAGCACGCCCCTGGGTGAAGGGCTCAACTACCTTAGAAATAAAAACCTTGTAGACTGGCATAGTGGCTCATATATATGATCCCAGCACTCTGGGAGGCTGAGGCAGGTGGCTTGCTTGAACTGAGGAGTTTGAGACCAGGCTGAGCAAGAGTGAAAATTAGGTGGGTGTTGTGGCACATACCTATACTCCCAGCTACTGGGGAGGCTGAGGCACGAGGATTACTCAAGCCCAAGAGTTTGAGGTTGCTGGGAGATATGACACCACAGTATTCTACTAGGGCAACAGAGTGAGACTCTGTCTCAAAAAAAAAAAAATAAATAAATAAATAAATAAAAGCAATGTAAGAAATGAAAGCACATTGTTTGTGCCCTCATTAACCAGAATTTAAAATTTAAAGAAATTTTAAAAACCATTTTTATCACTTCAGAAAGTTCTCTCTTGCTACTTAACCCACCACCCAAGAATAATCAGTCCTTCAACTTCTAACAACATCAGCTCATTTTGACTGTTCTTGAATTTAATACTGATGCGATCAAAGTTTGATGATGTCTTCTTTTGCTCAACAAATTATGTGTATGTGTGGAACTCATTTATGCTGTTGTGTGAGTCCATAGTTAATTATTTTTTTATTATTGTTATTTTATTATTGTGTTAGATTTCATCACATGGCTACAAAATAGTTATCCATTTTCCTGCTGATGGACATTTGAATTGATTCCAGTTTTTTACTGTAATGAATAAAGCTGCCGAGAACACACTTGTATATATCTTTCATTGGATATATATACTCCTTTCTCTTGGCCATATACCTGAAGTTGAATTGCTGAGCTAAAGAAGACAAATGGCCAGCAGTATATAAAAACATGTTCAACACCATTAACCAAAAGAGAAGTACAAATTAAAGCCACAATGAGATATCATCTTACCCCAGTTAGAATGGCTATGGTCAAAAAGACAAAGGTTAACAAATGTTGGCAAGTATGTGGAGAAAAGGGAATTCTTGTATGTTGTCAATGGGAATATAAACTAATACAACCATTATGGAAGACAGTGTGGAGGGTCCTCAAAAAATTAAAAATAGAACTACCATATGATCCAGCAATCCCTCTTCTGGGCATATATCCAAAGGAGATGAAAGTAGTACATCAACAAGATATCTGCACTCTCGTGTTTATTACCACCTTATCCACAATAGCCAAGATGTGGAATCAACCTATGTGTTAATCAATGGATGAATGATACAGATATATGCCATAGCCTTAGAAAAAGAAGAAAATCCTGTCATATGTGACGACATAGGTAATGCTGGGGGCCACTATGCTAAGTGAAATAAATCAGGCACAGAAAGGCAAATACTGCATGATCTCACTTATTTATCTTAAAAAACTGATTTCATAGAAACAAAGAATAAAATGATGGTTACCAGGGGCTGTGGGGGAGATGAGAGAAGTTAGCTCAAGGGCACGAAGTTCAAGCTGGAGAGAAGGAATGAGTTCTGGAGCTCGGTCATCCAGAATGATGCTATAGAGGATACGTGTAATGTCGAAAATCGCTGAGAGTAAACCTTAAATGTTCTCACCACACACACATAAAAGATAACTATGTGAAGTGATGGATATGTTAATTGGCTTGATTGTGGTAATTATTTCACATTATATGCATGTATATGCACATGTTGTATATTGTAAATATATACAATTACTATTTGTCAATTATGCCTCAATAAAACTAGCAAAAAAAAAAAAAATCTCAAAGGATTGCTGAGGTGGTAAACAGTTTTCCAAAATTGCACTTCCACCAGCAATTATAGGAGAGTTCCAGGGACTCCAAATTCTTCCCAATACTCAATATTTCCACTTGTTTAAATTTTAGACTTTCTGGTGGCTATATAATGGTATCTTGTGCGTTTTGTGCGTTAGCCTGATGACTAATGATGTTGGCCATGTTTTCATATGTATACATATGTATAATGACCATTTGGGTATTTTTTTGTATATGGTGATTGTTTAAGTTTTTGCCCATTTTTCTCCTTTATTTATTTATTTATTTATTTATTTTTGGACTGGAATGTAGCATCATCACAGCTCCCTGCAGCCTGGAATGCCTGGGCTTAGGCAACTCTACTGCCTCAGCCTCGAGAGTAGCTGGGACTACAGACACCTACCACTGTGCCTGGCTAATTTTTTTATTTTTCATAGAGATAGGGTCTTGCTTTTGTTCAGACAGGTCTCACACTTCTGGTCTCAAACTATACTCCTGCCTTGGCCTCCCAAAGTGCTAAGATTATGAGCTAGATGGCTTGAGCCCAGGAGTTTGAGGCTTCAGTGAGCTATGATTAAGCCACAGAACTCTAGCTTACCAACCTTGTTGATATTTTTTGACAACAAAAAGTTTTAAATTTCGATGAAGTTTAATTACGTATTTTTTTTTATGGTTATTGTCTTTCATATCCTCTACCCCAAAGTCATGAAGACATTCTCCTATGTTTTGTCCTAGATGTGTGGTTATTTTATTGACATTTATAGTTATAAGCCATTTTGGAATAATCTTTGTGTACGGTATGAGGTGATCGTCAAGTTTGTTATTTTTTCCCATGTGAATATCCATTAGTTCTAACATCATACGTTGAAAAAAAAAACGCATACTTTCTACTGCAGAATTGCATTGGCACCTCAAAGGAAAAGTATTTAATATTTCACCTTTACATATGGCAGCCATAGTTTTGAGGGGTATTTTTGGAGATAGCTTTTCTCAGTTCTCTCTCTCTCTCTCTCTTTTTTTTTTTTTTTTGAGACAGAGTCTCATTTTGTCACCCTTTGTAGAGTGCTGTAACATCAGAGCTCACAGCAAACTCAGAATCTTGGGCTCAAGTGATTCTCTTGTCTCGGCCTTCCAAGTAGCTGTGCTACAGGTGCCTGCCACACACCCAGCTATTTTTAGAGCTGGGGACTCCCTCTTCCTCAGAATGGTCTCAAACCCGTGAGCTCAGACAATCCACCCACCTCAGCCTCCCAGAGTGCTAGGATTATAGCCATTAGCCATGGCGCCCGGCCTTCTCTCTTTTTTTCTAAGGCAGGGTCTCACTTTGTTACCTAGGCTGGAGTACGATGGCATGATTATCACCTACTATAAATTCATCCAGCCGTAATGTTTTTTGTTTTGGAGAGATGGGTTTTGCTATTGCCCAGGCTGGTTTTGAACTCCTGGCCTCAAATGATCCTCCCACCTTGACTTCCCAAACTACTAGGATTACAGGTATAGGCCACCAGGCTTGGCCTATTCTTTTCTTTTTGGGGTGAAGGAGGGAAGGGGGGGGTCTATCTACTGTTTCTCAGACTGACCTTTTAACTCCTGGACTCAAGCGATCCTCCTCCCTCAGCCTCCCAACTTGCTGGGACTACAGGGACCTACCACTACACCTGGCTATTTCTATTAGTTTGCTGAGAATTTGTTTTCTAAATGAGTGTTATATTTTATCAAGTGCTTTTTCTGTAGCTATTAACATAATTATAGATGTCTATAGTCTTAGCTACTTGGGAAAGTGAGGCATGAGGATCTCTTGACATCAAGAGTTTAAGGTTGTTGTGAGCTCTAACACCACAGCATTCAACCCCAGGGCACAGAAGGAGACTGTTTCAAAAAAAAAAAAGAAAAAGAAAAAGAAATGTAAAAGGCACATATTAAAAAAATTAATAATAATTACATAGTTTTTCTCTGATAAATCACACATGATATATTATTGTTTTTATCTCTATATTCCATTTCCTAATGTTTTATTTATAATTTTTATAACAATAAAATGTTGTAACTTTATAATATACAATGTATTATTTGTCATTTTCCTCATGATTATATGCATAGGCTCGGCGCTTGTAGCTCAGCAGCTAGAGCACCAGCCACATACACTGGGGCAGGCGGGTTTGAACCTGGCCCTGGGTTGCCAAACAACAATGACAACTACAACAACAACAAAAAAATAGCCAGGCATTGTGGCGAGCATCTGTAGTCCCAGCTACTTGGGAGGCTGAGGCAAGAGTTAGAGGTTGCTGTGAGCTGTGATGCCACAGCACTCTACCAAGGGTGACATAGTGAGACTCCGTCTCAAAAATGAAAAAATATTATATGCATAATTATCTCCATATGCAGAAAGGATTTTGTTTTCATACTAGATTTATGTTAGCTTCACAAATCAAGTAGATAACTGTTCTCTTTTTCTCTAATCTCTGAAAGGATTTGAGACAGGTTGTCATTGTTTCTCCTTTATTATTGGAAGAATTCACCTTTGGAGACACCCCAGCCAGAATTATCCTTGTGGGATTGTAATTATAGATTCAATTTCTTTAACGTACATTGCATTGGGTTAAATTTTGTTTTGTATCAGTTTTGTAAATTGTATTCTTCAAATAATTTTTGCACTTCATTGAAGTTGTCATGTTTTATTGTTTGCAGTTTTTGGCCGGGGCTGGGTTTGAACCCCCCACCACCCACATATGGGGCTCCTTTGAGCCACAGGCGGCACAGAGTTCTTCATTGTATTCTCTAATTTTCCTTTTAATATTTGTACAATATACAGTGACATCACACTTTGGAACTATTGATATTGGCCATGTGTATTTTCTCTCTCTTTTATTGATTTTTCTTCTTAGGAGATTATAGATTTTATTATTATATTTACAGAAAACATTTTTGGCTTTGATAATTTTCTCTATTGGATACACTTTCTATTTGAATGAATACTATACTTATTTCCTTCTTTCTACTTTATTTGAGTGTTTTTCCTTTTTTTCCCTTTTTCTCTCACCTTAACCCTCTTTGAGTTTTATTTGCTCTTCTTTTTCGAGTCTCATAAAATGAAAGCTTAGAATATTGACTTTCAACCATTCTTTTTTTCTAACATCTTCATTACAAACCATAAATTTCCTTGGAAGCATTGCTTTAGCTGCATGTCACAATTTTGATATGTTTTATTTTTATTATTCTTCAGTTCAAAATATTTCCTAATTTCTTTTATGATTTCCTCTTTGACCCACAGGTCGCTTAGAAGTATGTGCCTTAATTTCTATACATTGTGGAATTTTCTACTTCTCTTTTTATGTTGATTTCTTGTAGTCAATGAATATACTTTGTATGATTTCAGTCCTTTAAAATGTGTTGAGACTTGTGTTAGGACCCGGCATGTGGTCTATTTTTGGTATGCATTTGAACAGAAGGGGTATTCTGCAGTTGTTGAGTATAGTGTTCTATAAATATCAGTTGGGTCAAGTTGCTTAACAGTGTTGTTTAAATATATTTATATTGACTTTTTGGCCTTCTTGTTTTCAATAGTGACTAAGAGATGTTTGTTAAAACCTTCGAGTATGATTGTAAATTTGTCTATTTCTCCTTTTAGTTCAGCTCACTTTTGCTTTGTATATTTTAAAGTTATGTTACCTATGTCCGTACAAATTTAGTATTATTTGGTCCTCCTATTGAAGACCCTTTTTGTTTTTTTTGTTTTTGGTTTTTGTTTTGTTCGGAGACTTGTCTCACACTGTTGCCTCAGGTGTCATGGCTCACAGCAATCAAACTCCTGGGCTCCCCTACTATCCTATTGCCTCAACCTCCCAAGAGGCTAAAACTACAGGCACCTGCCACAATGCCCAGCTAGCTTTTCTTTTTTTAGTAAAGATAGGGTCTTGCTCTTGCTCAGGCTGGTCTAGAATTCCTGAGCTGAAGCAATCCTCCTACCACAGCCTCCCAAAGTGCTAGGATTACAGCCTTGAGCCACAGCACCTGGCCTGAAGAGCGTTTTATTTTATTTTTGAGATGGTGTCTTGCCCTATCACCCAGGCTGGAGTGCAGCAGTGCAATTAGAGATTACTATAGCCTTGAACTCCTGGGCTGAAGTGCTTCATGAGCTTCAACCTGCGGAGTAGCTGGGATTACAGGCAAGAGCTACCACATCAGGCTAAAAATGTTCTTTCTTATCTTTAGCAATACTCCTTGTCTCAAAGTACACTTTGTCTCATAAATATAGTGATACCAGCTTTTCTTTCTTTTGATTAGGGTTTTCATGCTGTTTGTTTTTCCCATCCTTTTACTTTCAAGTTGTCTGTGTCTTTATGTTTAAAGTGGGTTTCTAATAAGCAGCATATCATTTAGACCTTTATAGAAACAGTGACATCCATTTACATTTAATGAGTTTACTGATATAATCAGATGTAAGTCCACCACTTTTATATTTCGTTTTTATTGGTTTCATCTTGTCTGTCTTCATCCTTCCTATCTTCTTTTCCAGTAATTTTTTAAATTTTTATCTCCTTTATCTAATTTTTACTATTCATTTAGTTATCATTCTTTTAGTAATTGCAAAATAATATGTTTAAAATACTAAGTTCTATTCAGGAACATAGTGTATTTTTTCATTTATTCAGGTCCTGTAAGCCTGCAGAGAATTAAGTGGTTTGAAATTCATGACTACCTGGAACCCCAGAATGCAGCCTTGTTTGGAAGTAAGGTTCTTTTTTTTTTTTTTTTTTTTTTTTTGAGACAGAGTCTCAAGCTGTCACCCTGGGTAGAGTGCAGCCTCCCAAGTAGCTGGGATTATAGGCGCCCACCACAACACCCGGCTATTTTTTAGTTGCAGTTGTCACTGTTGTTTGGCGGGCTGGTGCTGGATTCGAACCTGCCAGCTCCTGTGTATGTGGCTGGCGCCTTAGCCGCTTGAGCAACAGATGCCTAGCCAGAAGTAAGATTCTTGTATATATTATTAAGGTAAGGATTGAGATGAGATCATACTGGATTAGGGTGGTTCCTAATTCCAATGAAAGTATCCTTATAAGAGACAAATTACACAGATTACAGAGAAGAAGGTGATGTAATGAAAGAGGTAGAAATTGAAGTGATATGCCCTACTACACAATGGGATGCCAAGATTTGCCAGGACCACTAGGAGCTAGAACAAACGCATAACCGTATCTCTCTCCCTCAGAGCCTCCAAAAATGTGCCAAGCCTGCTGGCATCTTTGTTTGAGACTTCCAGCCTCCTAATCTGTAAGAGGATAAATTCCTATTGTTTTAGGTCATCTCATTTGTGGCCATTTGTGATGGCAGCCATAGAAAACTAATATGAAGCCCTTTGGAAAAGTTTTAAGGTTTAAGATTTAATATAAATCTTGCAAAAGTCCCATTAGATTTATTCTTAGCACTTCATAGATGTTACTGCTATTATGAAGAAAATCTTTAAAAAAATTTTTCTATCTGATTATTGCTATGGACCTAAGGATGCTATTATCTTTTATCTGCTTATTTATTGAATATTTGTTGTAATTCTTTTTTATTATTCCTATTGATTTTCTGGGTTGACCTCAAAAAAAATTCTGAAGAAAATTAAATCTTATATTGTCACCATGTAGAGATTGCCACTGCAAACCTAATTAGATTTCTTTATGTTGACTATCTCAAATTTCTTTTGTCAAATATCTTAGGTCATGATATAATGGTTTTTAATACATTGCTGAATTTGTCTCATTAATATTTTATTTATGATATCCCTATTCTCATTGGTGGAAATTGCTCTATTGAGATGGTTCTTTCTGTAGGTCATAACATGTTCGAAAATCAAATAAAAGCCTTATACCCTCTCTTCCGAAAAAGAAAAATGTCATATGTACACACAATTATCTATATAATTTCAAGGATTTGGGGGCCCTCTTGAAGTTCCATCCATGAATACTCAGTGTCTAAAGACTCCAGGTAAAGAACTGTGGCCTGGACTGGCTGTGATGGCACATGCCTATAATCCTAGAACTCTGGGAGGCTGTGGCGGGTTGATTGCCTGAGCTCAGGAGTTAGAGACCCTCATCTCTACTAAGCCAGACCTGGTGGCAGGCACCTATAGTCCCAACTCCTCAGGAGGCTGAGGCGGGAGTATCACTTGAGCCTAAGAGTTGGAGGTTGCTGTGAACTAGGCTGACACTACAGCACTCTACCCAGAGTGACAGAATGAGACTTTGTCTCAAAAAACAAAACAAAAGCAAAAAACGATAACCTGCAGTCTGATATTTTTATTTCAACACCTTCCTTGCCAGGTTCTGGTATCAGAACTACACTAAAATCGGAAGCTCTTACTTTCTTAATTTCTCTCTTTCTCCTTTCTTTCTTTTCCTTTCCTGGTAGACTTGAAAGAATTCCTGTCTAAAGTCTTTTGCGGCCTTAGACATCATATTTTTAAAATATTGATTATCAGGCTTTTTTTTTTTTTTTTTTTGAGACAGAGTCTCAGTTGCCCTCAGTAGAGTGCCTTGGCATCATAGCTCACAGCAACCTCAAGCTCTTAGCTCAAGTGATCCTCTTGCCTCAGCCTCCCAGGTAGCTGGGACTACAGGAGCCCTCACCACACAATGCTTGGCTATTTTTTTGTTGTAGGTGTTATTTTTATGTAGCAGGCCTGGGCCGGGTTCAATATCACCAGCCCTGGTGTATGTGGCTGGCGCCATAATCACTGGGCTTCATTCATGGAGCCAAACCAATGCACTATTTTGTTTTGTTTTGTTTTATTTTATTTTATTTTATTTTATTTTATTTTATTTTATTTTATTTTATTTTATTTTATTTTATTTTTATTGAGATAGAGTCTCACTCTATCTCAATGCCATGGCATTATAGCTCACAGTAACCTCGAATTCTTGGTGTTGAGCAACCCTTTGGCCCCAGCCTCCCTACACCCAGCTAGTTTTTCTTTTTCCTTGTTTTTTTGGACAGAATCTCACTCAGTCACCCTGGGTAGAGGGCTATGGCATCAACCTAGCTCACAGCAACCTTAAACTCTTGGGCCCTGAGTATCCTCTTGCCTCAGGCTCCTGAGCAGCTGGGACTACAGGCACCTGCCACAATGCCTGGCTAGTTTTTCTATTTTTAGTAGAAATGGGGGTCTCACTCTTCCTCAGGCTGGTCTCCACCTCCTGAGCTCAAATAATCCACCTACCTCGGCCTCCCAGAGCGCTAGGAGCCACCTGACCCAGCCTAAAACCAAGGCACTTTATAATGAGACTTTTTAATTTAAATAATCTCACTGTGTTCTAAATTAATCAAAGCCTAAAAATAAAAATAGTTGGCTAAGTAAACTTGATTAGAAGGTGGTAATTTTTATAGCTTTCACATGAAGGCTATAACCCAACTATACCACAAGACTATGGGGAAAGGGCCAAGGAAGGGGAAGGGAGGGGGGAGGTTGTGGTGGAGGGAGGGTAATGGGTGGGGCCACATCTATGG
>CAUYPK010139402.1:0-15116 GCA_963574355.1 Loris lydekkerianus
ATGCCCAGTAGAGGAATTACAGGATTGAATGGTAGGTCTATTTTTAGATCTTTAAGTGTTCTCCATATATCTTTCCAAAAGGAATGTATTAACTTACATTCCCACCAGCAGTGTAAAAGTGTTCCCTTTTCTCCACATCCATCCAGTGAGACTAGCCTATATCACAAAATCCCCAGAATATTCTGATGCTCACTATATAGACCAGAAGTCTGGGATCACAGGCTAATCTGAACCATCGCTTGTTTGGTAAATAAATTTTGATGGAAAGCTAGTCATGCCTATTTGTTACAAATCATCTAGAACTATTATCAGATTCCTCAACATAACACTGGGTATAACTGACCAGTGAGTGAAGTTACAACTTACTTGGGCTTCATGAAAATAACGTGTATCACCAGAAGGTGTTTTTTAGCAGTAGATAATACATCAGATTTACTGTCCATTAAGCAATGGGGTAAAGTTAGCAGATTGGCATGCAAATCCATTCTTTCAATCATGGTTGAATGATAGCCATAGTTTGGCTACAGACACAAGTCTTGAGAAAAAAAATCAATGAAAGAATTCTATAATAATTAATAGACTGTGGGCAATGGATATTGAAGTGTATTTTATATTTCAGCTCAGTGCAGGTGCTCATACATATAATTCCAGGGCCTTGGGAGGCCAAGATGGCAGGATCATTTGAGGCCAAAATGTTCAATATTAGACTGGGCACCATATTAACAACTCATTTCTGCCAATGTTTGGAAAATGAGTCAAGTGATAGAACATACCTAGCTGCTTGGCAGGCTGAAGCAGAATTGCTTTATCCCAGGAGTTCAAGGTTGCAGGAAGCTATAACCACAACATTGCACTCTAACCTCGGGAACTGAGTGAGACTTTGTCTCTAAAATAAATCAATAATTATTTATTTCCAGAAACCACAAGGCATTGTTTATTTAGTTATTCATGCTTCAAAAATGCTGTGCATTTCCTTGGTTTGGAAAAAGAGTTTCCCTCTGTGGCCCTGAGTACAGTACCCTGGCATCATAATTCTATATAACCTCCAAGTCCTGTGCTTGAGCAATCCTCTTGCCTCAGCCTCCCAAGTACCTGGGCCTCCAAGTGCTAATGGCCATGATACCCACATAGTTTTTCTATTTTCACTAGAAACAGGGTCTGGCTTCTGCTCAGGCTAGCATGAATGCTGGAGCTCAAAAAGTCCCTCTTCCTGGCCTCCCAGATTGCTAGGATTACCAGATTGAGCTCCCTCACCTGGCCAATAAAATGAATGTTGTACATTTTCAAAATTGATAATTAACTTAGATATCTAATCCATTTCTCCTGGAGACCTGGCTATGATTTTTCTCTGTGTATGTTATTTAGATATTTTCCTTATTTCTTTCTATTATTTCAGACCAATATGAGGATAAAATGATGAGAATCACAATGGAAGTGTGTCAAGAACGACTACCCACCACTTTTCTGGGGCAAGGGCTCAACTACATCATGAAGTTTGGCTCTTCTTTTAATTGATTAATTTACTTATTTTTTATTTTATTTATTAATTTATTATTATTTTTTTTTGAGACAGCATCTCATGCTCCAGTGCCTTAGTATTCTCATAGCTCGCAGCAACCTTAATCTTTTGGGATCAAGTTATCTTCTTGCCTCTGCCTCTGAAGTAGCTGGTATTACAGGCATCTGCCACAAACAAGTTTAGTTTTGCTATTTATATTAGTTCTACTTACTCTCACTCTTATTTTTTTTTTTTTTCTTTTGTATCATAGTCTCTTACTTTGTCAACCTTGGTATAGCCAGGGCCTCATAGCTCACAGATACCTCAAACTGCTAGAGTCAAGCAATCCTCTTAC
This sequence comes from Loris lydekkerianus, assembly GCA_963574355.1. Classification (NCBI taxonomy): domain Eukaryota; kingdom Metazoa; phylum Chordata; class Mammalia; order Primates; family Lorisidae; genus Loris; species Loris lydekkerianus. The sequence continues at coordinate 1,854 of CAUYPK010139402.1, forward strand.
CACATCTTCCTATGTGGCTGGAAGTTACCAGTACCAACCATAATACCAGGGGCGTCATAATGGCTCAGACTGGTCATGAGCTCCTGAGCTCAAGGATACACCTTCCTTGGCCTTCCAGATTTCAAGGATTACAGGTCTAAGTCACCTTCCAGGTGATTAACTTATAATGAATTATCCTCCAAAGAATAGTAAGAAATACCCAGAACTCACCATTTTCTATTTTTTTGGTACACTTTACTATTCTTCGTGGTTTTGAGATGAAGTTCACGTGGTGTCATGGCACATCTTTCCTTAGCTCTGTGTTCCCTGATGTCATAATGATATCTGAAAACCATCCAGGAAGGTCAAAGTATCCAAACTCTTGCCTCAGCCTCCTAAGAAGCTGGAATTCCCGAGTAGCCAGCACACATCATCTAGTTTGGCTAACTTTTTTTTGCTTTCTTTAGAGTCTGAGGAGGTTTCCTTTGCTTATACTGATTTGAAGTCTTGACCTTATGCAATCTTCCTGCTGGGACCTCCCTAAGTTGCCAGGATTACAGTCTTGATCTACCCTGCTTGGCCAAGGCTCATTTATAATATTCTATTTTTTTCCTAGTATATTCATAAGTTCATTGTATAGACCAGAGGTTAGGATCATGGGACAATATGACCCATCACTTATTTGGTAAATGAAGTTATATGAAAAGCTACCCATGCCTATTTGTTACAAATCATCTATTTGTACTATTATCAGATTCCTCAACACAAGGCCTAGTATCACAGAGCAGTGAGTGAAGTTCCAATTTACACCATGCTTCAGCTTTGCAAAATTAATGTATTTGACTATGAGATGTCTTATGACAGCAGATCACATGTCAGATTTACTGTCCATAAATTGATGGGGAAAAGTTAGCAGATTGGCATGCAACTCAATTCTTTAAATCATGGTTGAATGAAAACCATAGATTGGCTATAGATACAAGAATTTAGAAAAATCAATGAAAGAATTTTGTAATAATTAATGGACAGTAGGAAATGGATATTAAAATATATTATATATTTCCAGTGGGTGCAGGAGCTAATACTTGTAATCCCTATGCCTTTAGAGGCCAAGGTGGCAGGATCATTTGACCCATGAGAGTTGAAGACTAGCCTGGGCAACATATTAACAACTCATCTTTACCAATAATATTGATTAAGAAATGAGTCTAGTGATAGAACACACATAGCTGCTTGCCAGGCTGAGGGAGGGCAGTGGCCTTGAGCCTAAGAGACAAGGTTGTAGTGAGCGATAATGCCATCACTGCATTCCAGCCTGGGAAACAGTGAGACCTTGTCTCTAAAATCAATCAAACAATAATTATTTAACTCCAGAAACCACAGAGCATTGCTTATTTACATATTCATTCTTTAAAAATGCTGTGCATTTCTTTGTTGTGAAGAACCAGTATCACTCTGTGGCCCTGAGTATAGTACCCTGGCATCATAGCTCCCTGCAATCTCCCACTCCTGGACTAGAGCAATCCCCTTGCCTCAGCCTCATGACTAATTTGGCCTTCATTTGCCACTGGCCTTGACAATTGCCTAGTTTTTCAACTTTTTCTAGAGATATGGTCAGGCACTTTCTCAGGCTGTTCTTAAACTCTGGAGCTCAAGATATCCCCCTGGCCTGGCCTCCCAGATTGCTAGGATTACCAGACTGAGCCACCCCATCTGGCCAATAAAAAGAATATTGTACATATGCAAAATTGAATATTAACTTAGATATCTAACCCATTTCTCCTACAAAACTCACTACTTTTTGCTCTTTGTGTGTAATTTAGGGATTTTCCTTCTTTCTTTTATTTCAGACAAATGAGTATAAACATGATGAAAGTCACAGTGGAGACGTATACGAACAACCACCCTTCAACCCTCTGGTGCAAGGGCTCAACTGCATTGTGAAATTTGGCTCTTATTTAGTTGATTTGTTTATTTGTTTATTTATGTATTTATTTATTTATTTTTATGACAGTGTCTCATGCTGTCACCCTGATTACAGTGTCCTGGCCTTCTTATAGCTCATGGCAACTTCAAACTCTAGAGCTCAAGCAATCCTCTTGCCTCAGCCTCTAAAGTAGAAGGGATTGGAGCCAACTGCCACACACATGCCTACTTTTGCTATTCTTACTAGTTCTACTAACTCTCTTTTCTTTTGTGAGATAGTTTCTCACTTTCACCCTTGGTAAAGTGCCAGGGCCTCATAGCTCACAGCAACTTCAAACTCCTGGAGTCAAGTGATCCTCTCGCCAAAGCCTCCGGTGTAGCTGGGACTACAGGTGCCTGCCACTGCCTCCAGGGTCTCATGCTTACTCAGAGTGGTCATAATGTCCTGCCCTCAAGCAATCCACTTACCATGGCCTTCCAGAGTCCTATAATTATAAGCCTGAGTCACCTCACTGGGCCATGAACTTTTTATGAATTATCCTCCAAACAAAAGTAAGAAATACCCAGAACTCACCATATTCTAATTTGTTGGTTCACTTTACTATTCTTCATGGTCTTAATATGATGTTCACACAGTATATCTATAGAGGGAAACTACCCTTAACAAGAGTAAGCATGGCACATTGCTGTAAAGCTCTGTTCCCTGATGTCATAATGATAGCTTGAAACCAGCCAGGATGCTCAAGCGATCCATCCTCTTGCGTCAGCCTCCCAAGTAGCTGGGACTATAGGTGCCCATTAAAATGCCCAGGGTCTCATTCTTGCTCAGACAGTTCATGAACTCCTGAGCTGAAGGGATCCACCTGCTTCAGCCTTCCACAGTGATAGGATTACAGGCTTGACTCACCTTACTGGGCCATGAACATATAATGAATTATCTGTCAAACAAAAGTAAGAAATACCCAGAACTCACCACTTTCCACTTTGTTGGTACCCTTTACCACTCTTCCTGTTCTTGAAATTATGTTCACACAGTGGCCCGATATGTTCCCTCAGCTCTGTGTTCCCTGATGTCATGACGGTAGCTGGAAACGAGCCAAGAAGCTGAAGCAATTCAAACTCATGCCTCAGCCCCTTAAGAAGCAGGGATTCCCAAGTAGCTGGCACACACGACCATACTTGGCTAACTTTTTCTGCTTTTCTTAGAGACTGAGGGTCTTTTATATGCTCAGGCTGATCTTGAACTCCTGACCTCAAGCAATCTTCTGGCTGGGGCCTCCCCAGTGTACTAGGATTACAGTCCTGACCTGTTGTACTTAGCCATAGCTCATTTATAACATTATATTTTTTCTTATAATATTCTTTTGTTCATTGTATACACAAGAGGTCTAGGATCACTGGTCAGTCTGATCTATTGCTTGTTTGGTAAATAAAGTTTTATGGAAATTCAGTAATGCCTATTTGTTAGGCATTGTCAAGAACTATTATCAGATTCCACTACCAAGACCTGGTATCCCTGACCAGTGTGTGAAGTTCCATCAGATCTCATACTGAAGCTGACAGAGAATTCACCTTCATGAAAATAATGTGTATGACCATAAGATGTCTTTTAACAATAGACCGCATATCAGATTTACTTCCCATAAATCAATGGGGCAAAGTTAGCGGGTTGGCATGTACTCCATTCTTTCAATAATGGTTGAATGAAAACCATAGCTTGGCTACAGATAACAAGCATTTGGGAAAAATCAATGAAAGAATTTTATAATAATTAATTGATTGTAGGAAATGGATATTAAAATGTGTTGCATATTTCAACTGGGTGCAGGAGTTCATACCTGTAATCCCAGTGCTTAAGAGGCCAAGGTGGCAGGATCATTTACAGTCAAAGAGTTTAATACTAGCATGTGTAACATATTATAACCTCATCTCAACCAATAGTGTTTGGAAAAAAAACGAAGCAAGTGCAAGAACACAGCTAGTTGCTTGCCAGTCTGAGGCCGGAGGATTGCTTCAGCCCAGGTATTTAAGGTTGCAGTGAGGTATAATCACACAACTGCACTCCAGCCTGTGGAACAGAGTGAAAACATGTCTCTGAAATTAATCAATCAGTAATTATTTCTGGAAACCACAGGACATTGCTTATTTAGTTATTTATTCTTCAAAAATGATATGCGTTTCCTTGTTTTGAAGAAAGAGGCTCACTATGTAGCCCTGAGTACAGTACCCTGGCATCATAGCTCCTTACAACCTCCAAGTCCTGGACTTGAGCAATCCTCTTGCCTCAGCCTGCCAACTAGCTGGGCCTCCAGATGCCAACAGCCATGATACCGGCAAAGTTTTTCTATTTTTACTAGAGACAGGTTTTGGCTTTTGCTCAGGCTAGTATGAACTCTGCAGCTCAAGAAGTCCCCCTGGCCTGGCCTCCATGATTGCTAGGATTACCAGACTAATCCACCCCACCTGGCCAATAAAATAAGTGTTGTACATTTTCAAAATTGATAATTAACTTAGATATCTAATCCATTTCTCTTGGACAGCTTGCTAATCTTTGCTCTTTTTGTGTGTAGTTTGGAGAATTTCCTTCTTTCTTTCTTTTATTTCAGGCAGTATGAGGGTAAAAATGATGAGAGTCACAATGGAAGTGCATAAAGGACAGCCACTCCCCAACCCTCTGGGGCACGGTCTCAACTACCTCGTGAACTCTGACTCTTATTTAGTTGATTTATTTATTAATAAGTTCACTTATTTTTGAGACAAGTTGTCATGCTGTCACCCTAGTTACAGTGCTTTGGCCTTACTGTAGTTTACGGCGACTTAAAACTCTTAGGCTTAAGCAATCCTCTTGGCTCACCCTCTAAAGTTGTTGGAATTATAGGCACCTACATCACACATGCCTAGTTTTGCTATTCTTACGAGTTCTACATGCACTCTCTTTTTATTTTTTTCTTTGGTGAGATAGTTTCTCACTTTCTCAACCTTGGTAAAGTGCCAGAGCCTCATAGCTCACAGCAACAGCCCCCCCAAGTAGTTGGGACTGCTGGTGCATGACACTATACCTGAGGTCTCATTCTGGCTCAGGCTGGTTGTGAACTCCTGAGCTCAAGTGATTCACCTGCCTTGGCTGTCCAGAGTACTAGGATTTGAGGCCTGAGTCTCCTTTCTGGGCCATGAACTTATAATAATTTATCCTTCAAACAAAAGTAAGAAATACCCAGAACTCACCATTTTCTAATTTGTTGCTGGACTTTACTATTCTTCAGGGCCTCGAGATTATATATCTGTGGATGGGAATAATTCCTTACCAAGACTGTCATGGCACGTCAATCCCCAGATCTTTGGTCCCTGATGTCATAATGGTAGCTGGAAACCAGTCAGGATGCTCAAGTGACTCATCCTTTTTCCTCAGCCTCCTAAGTAACTGGGACTTCCAAATAACTGGCACACACCACCATACTCGGCTACCTTTTTATGTTTTTGTTAGAGACTCAGGGTCTTTCTTTTGGTCAGGCTGATCTTGAACTCCTGAACTCAAGGAATCTTCCTGCTGGGTCCTCCAAAGAGTACTAGGATTACAGTTCTGAGCTACCCTGCTTAGCCAAGACTCATTTATATTATTCTATTTTTCCCCCAGAATATTCTTATGTTCCTTGTATAGACCATGTATCTAGGATCACAGGCCAATCTGATCTCTTGTTTGGAAAACAGTTCTATGGAAAGCTAGTCATACCTATTTGTTACAAATCGTCTAGAACTATTATCAGACTCCTCAAAACAAGGACTGTTATCACTGACCAGTAAGTGAAAGTTCTAACTTATATTGTTCTTAAGCTGAAATCAATTTCAGCTTCACATAAATAATCTGCATGACCTTGAGATGTCTTTTAATGTTAGACCACATATCAGATTTACTGCCCATCAATTGATGGGGAAAAGTTATCAGATTAACGTGCAACTCCATTCCTTCAATCATGGTTGAATGACAAATATAGCTTGACTATAGATGCAAGAATTTGGCAAAAATCAATGAAAGGATTCTGCAATAATTGACAGTAGAAAATGGATATTAAAGTGTGTTATATATTTCTGCTGGGTGTACGAGCTCATACCTGTAATCCCAGTGATTAAGAGGCCAAGGTGGTAAGATCATTTGAGGTCAAAGAGCTCAAGACTAGTTTGTATAACATATGAACATGTAATCAGTACCAATAATGTTTTGGGAAAAAATGAGCCAAGTGCTAGAACATAGCTAGCTGCTTGCCAGGATGAGGCAGGAGGATAGACTTAGCCCAGGAATTCAAGGTTACAGTGAGCTATGCTCACACCACACTACTCCAGCCTGGGGAGCAGAGTGAGACCATGTCTCTAAAATCAATTTATTAATAATTGTTTAACTCTGGAAACCACAGAACATTGCTCATTTACTAATTTATTCTTAATAAATGGTGTGCATTCCTTTATTTTCATGACAGAGTCTCACTCTGTGGCCCTGGTATAGTACCCTGGCATCATAGCACCCTGTAACCTCCAACCCTGAGGCTTGAGCAATCCTTTTGCCTCAGCCTCCTGAGTAGCTTGGTCTATAGGTGCCAATGTCCATGGCTCCAGGCTAGTTCTTCTATTTTTACTGGAGACAGGGACTGGCTCTTGTTCAGGCTGATCTTCAACTCCTGAACTAAAGAAGTCCCCATGCCCTGTCCTCCTGATTGCTAGTATTACCAGACTCAGCCATCCTGCCTGGCCAATATAATGAATGTTATACATTTTTTTAAATGGATAAGCAACTTAGATATCTAATCCATTTCTACTACTGAACTGGCTACTCTTTTCACTTTGTGTGTGTGGTTTAGAGATCCATTCTTCCTTCCTTCCTTCCTTCCTTCCTTCCTTCCTTCCTTCCTTCCTTCCTTCCTTCTTTCCTTCCTTCATTCCTTCCTTATTTCTTTCTTTCATTTCAGACATATATGAGGGTAAAAGTGATGAGAGTCACAATGGTAGTGTATAAAGAATAATCACACCCCAACCCTCTCAGGCAAGGGCCCAACTACATCATGAACTTTGGCTCTACTTTTAGTTGATTGATTTTTTTTTTTAATTTTTACATATACATGTGTTTATTAGGCTTCCATTTTCTTGCCTTCACAAAATGAAAAACGCTTAAAATTTAATAACAATAACAATGTTTAAGATAAGGACTAGAAGCAAAAGCCTCGTAAAGAATGAACGAACATAAATACATTAACATAAATACAGAAAAGGATCAGACAATTGCTACATTGAAATAATAATAATAATAATAATAATAATTATTGAGCACCTGTGGCTCAAAGGAGTAGGGTGCTGGCCCTATATACCAGAGGTGGTGGGTGCAAACCCGTCCCCAGCCAAAAACTGAAAAAAATAAATAATAATGCAAAGAAAGTAACATTCACATTGTCAAATAAGAGTGTGTTTATTATAGAATGCTTTGACTCTGAGATTCAGCATGGAGTCATAAGTTAACTTCTTATTTTTTTTTAAGTATCAAAAAATAGACAACTAATATTTCTAAATAAAAGTAAAATATAATTTTGAAAAACAGATCATGCCAAATCTTGCAGACAATAGAAAAAGAAGAAATACTTCAAAATCATGCTACTTGATCTGGGTACATCTGATATCAAAATTGGAGAAAATATATTATTATAAAGGGGAAATTACAAACATACGTCATTTATAAAGGATATCAAAATTGGAGAAAATATATTATTATAAAGGGGAAATTACAAACATACGTCATTTATAAATATAATTATAAATTAATATTAAACAACATATTAATAAGTTAAATTAAAAATTAATTTTTAAGTAATGTACTTTGGTCAAAATTAAATCCAATTTATGTGAGAGTCACTTTCTTTTCTTATTTTTATTTTTTCTTTCCCTCACCCCTTCCCTCCTTCTCTGTCTGCTCTCCCTAGTTGATTTATTTATTTATTTATTTATTTATTTTTGAGACAGAGTCTCAGGCCGTCACCTTGACTACAGTGACTTGGCCTTGGCATAGTTCACAGGAACTTCAAACAATCCTCTACCCTCAGCCTCTAAAGTAGTGGGGATTATAGGCACCTGCCACTCACATGCCTAGCTTTGCTATTCTTTCATTTTCATTTAATTTGCATTTTTATTACTGGGAAATTTCAACATTTTCAAATTAATCACGTTTCTTCTTTTTTTAATTCTTTATTAAATCATAACTGTGTACTTTAATGCATTTATGAGGTACAGTGTGAAATGATTATATCTAACTGATTAACATAACCATCTCCTTGCTTATTTGCTGTGGCAAAAACATGCATACTCTATTCTTAATAGAATAGAAATATATCATTGCATTATGCACATTAGGTTGGATCCCCAAAAACCCTCCCTCCTACCATCTTCTCCCTTCTCCTCCACTCTCTTTCCTCTTCCCTCCATTCTGGACTATCGTTATGTTTTACCATTCCTATCAATGTGTAGGTGATTATATATTGATTTCATAGTAGTATTGAATACATCAGATACTTTTGTTTTCCATTCTTGAGATACTTTACTAAGAAGAATATGTTGCAGCTCCATCCAAGTTAACATAAAATATGTGAATTATCCATCTTTTTTTGGCTGCATAGTATGCACATGTATGCACATGGTGCACATTTACCACAATTTATTAATCCATTCATGGGTCAATGGGCACTTGGGTTGCTTCCATGACTTGGCAATTATAAATTGAGCTGCAATAAACATTCTGGTGCAAATGACTTTGTTGTAAAATGATTTTTGATCACCTGAGTAAATACCTAGTAGGGGTATTTTAGGATCGAATGAATTATCCTTTAAATAAAGGCAAGATATATTCAGAACTCACAATATTCTAATTAGAATTTGATCTCCTCTGATCCTATTTGAATATCCCCTTTTAGTTCCTTGAGTGTTCTTCAAACTTCTTTCCAAAAAGGCTGAATTAGCTTGCATTCCCACCAGCAGTGTAGAAGTGTTCCCTTCCCTCCACATCCACATCAACATCTGTAGTTTAGAATTTTATATGTGGGCTCATCTTACTGGAGTTAGAAGATATCTTAAAGTGGTTTTCATTTGCATTTCTCTGATGATCAAAGATGATGAGAATTTTTACATGTGTATGTAATCCATGCTCCTGTCTTCATTAGAGAAGTTTCTGTTCAAGTCTCTTGCCCACATAGAAATGGGGTTATTTGTTTTTTCTTATTGATTAGATTGAGCTCTCTGTGGATTCTAGTTATCAGACCTTTGTCAGAAGCATAACCTGCAAAAATCTTCTTCCATTCTGAAGGTCATCTGTTAGCTTTACTTACTGTGATCTTGGCTGTGCAGAAGGTTTTTAGTTTGATCAGATCCCAGTAATAAAATTTGGTGTTGCTTCAATTCCCCAGGGGGTCTTCCTCATAAAAAATTCACCCAGCCCAATTTGTTCAAGCTCATTCCCTACACTATCTTCTAATATTTTTATAGTTTCATGTCTTAAGTTTAAATCTTTTATCCAGTGAGAATCAATCTTTGTTAGTGGTGAGTGATGGGGTCCAGTTTCATTCTTCTACAAGTTGCCAGCCAGTTCACCCAGAACCATTTGTTAAATAGGGACTATGTCCCCCATTGAATGTTTTGATAGGTTTGTCCAAGATCAAATAACTGTAAGTTCCTGGGTTTATCTCTTTATTCTCTATTCTGTTCCATACATTTACCTCTCTATTTTTGTGCCAGTACCGGGTTGTTTTGATCACTATAGATTTATAGTATAGCCTGAAGTCTGGGAATGTGATACCTCCTGAGCTGTTGATATTTCTGAGTAGTGTATTTGCTATTCAAGGATTTTTCTGATTCCATATTAAACTAAAAACTATTTTTTCAAGCTCTTTAAAGTATTATATGGTGCCTTAATAGGAATTGCATTAAATCTGTAATTGCTTTAGGTAGTGTGAACATTTTAACAATGTTGATTCTTCCCAAGCAGGAGCATGGTATGTTCTTCATTTGTTAACATCTTCAGCTATTTCTTTTCTCAGAGTTTCATAATTCTCTCTATAGAGATCTTTCATGTACTTTTTTAGATAAATTCCCAGATGTTTCATCTTCTTTGGCACTAACTGTAAAAGGAATAGAGTCCTTGACCAATTTTTTAGCTTGACTATTGTTGGCGTATACAAAAGTTACTGATTTGTAAGTATTGATCTTGTATCCTGACATGCTGCTGCATTCCTTGATCACTTCTAAGAGTTCTGTTGTTGAGTCCCTGGAGTTTTCCAGGTATTAGAATATGATATTTGCTATATCATCCACAAAGAGTGAGAGTTTGATCTCCTCTGATGCTATTTTAATATACTTGATCCCCTTCTCTTACCTGATTGCAATGGCTAGAACTTTATTCTTACTGGATCTACTTCCCCTCTCTGTCTCTCTCTCTCCTTTTTTTTTTTTTTTTTTTTTTTCTTTTATGAGATACTCTCTCAACCTTGGTAAAGTGCCAGGGCCTCATAGCTCACAGCATCCTCAAACTCCTAGAGTTAAGGGATCCTCTTGCCTCAGTCTCCCAAGTAGCTTGGAGAACAGGCGTCCACTAAAATGGGGTCTCACTCTGGCTCAGGCTAGTCATGAACTCCTGAGCTCAAGCAATTCACCTGCTTTGGCCTTCCAGAGTGCTAGGATTAAAGGCCTGATTCACCTTCCTGGGGAACTAATTTAAAATTAATTATCCTTCAAACAAAGGCAAGATATATTCAGAACTCACAATATTCTAATTAGTTTGTAGACCTTACTATTCTTTGTGGTCTAGAGATGATGTTCACAAAGTATATCTATAGAGGGAAAGCATTCCCTAACTAGAGAGGTATGGCACATCTTTCCTCAGATCTGTGTTCCCTGATGTCATAATGGTAGCTGCTCAAGTGATACATCATCTTGCCTCAGCCTCCCAATCAGCTGGGACTCCTGAGTAGCTGGCACACACCACCATGCTTAGCTAACTTTTTCTAGTTTTTGTAGAGAGTGATGGTCTTCCTTTATGCTTAGGCTGATCATGAACTTCTGACCTCAGATAATCTTCCCAAAGGAGCCTCCTCACAGTACTAGGATTAGACTCCAGACCTACCCTGCTTGGCCAAGGCTGATTTATAATGTTCTATTTTTTTCCTAGAATATTCTTACATTTTTGAATAAACCAGCAGTCTGGGAATACAAATCAATCTGACTCATTACTTGTTTGGTGAATAAGGTTTTCTGGTAGGCTAGTAATGCCTTTTTGTTACAAATTGTCTCAAACTAATATCAAATTCCTCAACACAAGGCCTAGTATCACTGACAAGTGAGTCAAGTTCCAACGTATGTTGTACTGAAGCTGAATAAGATTTCAGGTTTACCAAAATAATGTCTATGACCATGAGATCTTTTTAATCAATAGACCACATATCACATTTCCTGCCCCTGAATTGAAGGGGAAAAGTTAGCATGTCATCATTTAACTCCTTTCTTTCAATCATAGTTGAATAACAACCATAGCTTGGCTACAGATACAATAATTTAGCAAAAATCAATGAAAGAATTCTGTAATAATTAATGGTATGTAGGCAATGGATATGAAAGTGCATTATGTATTTTGGTTGGGTGCAGGAGTTCATACCTATAATTCAGGTGTCTTTGGAAGACAAGGTAGCAGGATCATTTGATGCCAAAAAGTTCAAGACTAGCCTGGAAAACATATTAACATGTTATCTCTACCAATAATCTTTGCAAAAAATGAGCCAAGTGTTATACCACACCTATTTACTTGCCAATCAGAAGTAGGAGGATGGCCTGAGTCTAGGAATTCAAGGTTGCACTGAACTATAATTACTACACTGCACTCCAGCCCAGGGAACAGAGTGAGACTTTATATTTAAAATCAATCAAACAATAATTCAATTAGAGACACTATACAGCATTGCTTATTTACTTAATAATTATTTAAAAATGCTGTGTATTTCTTTGTTTTGGAGACAGAGGTTCATTTTGTGACCTGAGTCCAGTACTCTGGCATCATAGCTCCCTAAAAACTCCAATTCCTAGGCTTGAGCAATCCCAGCACCTAAGTGGCTGGGCCAACAAGTGTGACCAGCCACCACACCTACCTAGTTTTTCTACTTTTACTGGAAGCCTGCCAGATTGCTGAAATTATCAGCCTGAGCCTCCATGCCAGGAGAATAAAAGAAGTATTGTACAATTTTAAAATTGATAATTCACTTAGATATCTAATTCATTTCTCCTGGAGAACTGGCAACACTTTTCTCATTGTGTGTGTTTGTTTAGAACTGGCAACACTTTTCTCTTTGTGTGTGTTTGTTTAGAGATTTTCCTTCTTTCTTTCCTTTATGTGAGAGGAATAAGAGGGTAAAAATGATAAGAGAAGCAATGGAAATGTATTAAGAACAACCACCACACAACCCTCTGGGTCAAGGGCTCTACTACATTGTGTACTTCAGCTTTTAGTTCACTTATTTGTCAATTAATTCATTTATTTGTAAAACAAATTCTCAAACTGTCACCTTGGCAACAGAGCCTTGGCCTTCTTGCAGCTCACAGCAACTTCAAACTCTTGGGCTCAAGCAATCCTCCTGCCTCAGCTTCTAAAGCAGCTGGGATTACAGGCACCTGCCACACAAATGCTTAGTTTTTTTATTCATACTAGTTCTACTTATTCCCTCTTTTTATTATTTTATCTTATTTTTTATTGAGAGATAGTCTCTCACTTTGTCAACCTCAATAGCATACTGGGTCCTCATGGCTGAGCACAACTTCAAACTCCTAGAGTCAGGTAATCCACATACTTCAACTTCCCAAGTAGCTGGGAATAGAGGTGCCTATCGCAATGCCTAAGGTCTCATTCTGCCTCAGACTGGTCATGAACTCCTGTGCTCAAGCAATCTGTTTGCCTTGGCCTTTCGAGTGCTATGATTACAGGCCTGAGTCACCTTGATGGTCCATGAATTTATAATGAATTATCCGTCCAACAAAATTAAGAAATACAGATTTGGATTAAAGATGGCAGCTGAGTAACAGCTTCCCTGAAACTGGGCACGGCGAGTCTGGGGAGACAACACTCCAGACATCTCTGGCCGGTGGGATCTGCCTATGATCATCCCTTTGAGGATACAGGGAGCCAGCAAGGGACTTCTGGAACCCAGGAGGAGGACAAAAACAGTGGAAAACTGGCAAGTGGCTGCATGTGTTCGATCGACCTAATCACGCCGGCAACCATGAGTACAAGCAGGAGTGAGAATGCAAACTGGAAAGGCCTTACCTGTGAACTTTTTTGGCATTCTTTGACTT
>CAUYPK010139404.1:0-20294 GCA_963574355.1 Loris lydekkerianus
CCCTCTTGTGTGTTTGATCTTCTGTTGTTTTTGTTGTTGTTTTGTGTTGCCCGGACACACCCAAATATAAATGTTTTTATTAAAAATAAATAAAAAAAACAAAAAAAAAAAAAAAAAAAAAAAAAACCTTGTGTCTTGTGAAAGGGGATGAATGAGGAGGGTGGATGGGGTGGGAAAGACATGGCTGGGTTTTGACACCAGCCACTGGTTCCTCAAAGGAGTTGAAATACATACATGCATTCCCTACCAGCGAGTTCTCCCTACTACCTAAGATCTGGGACACACACACCCATTGTCTCCCAGGCCGTGGGCCTCCCCTGCCTCTGCTGAGCCCCCCACTCTGCTCCTGAGGACTCTCTGGTCCCTGGTCCATCCATTCTGTCCCAGATCCAGGAATTCTGCCTCTTGGACGTTCACTTTGTCCTAGATCTGAGTGTTCCTGACTCTGAGACTCCCTATTCTATCCCAAGTCCAGGTTCTCCCTCCGTCTAGACCCTTTTTATGTCCCCAAATCCTGAGTTTCTTCTCCCTGAGGAACTTTCATTGTGTCCCAAGTCTTGGGTCTCCCTGTTTCTAGATTCCCTCATTCCATCCCAGGTCCTAGTTCTTTGCCTCTAATCCCCCTTTTGTCCTATGTCTTCCCAGCCTTTGGGCCCCACAGTGAGTTCAGAGACATCTCTTTGCAACACTCATTCCAGAACCCTTTTAAGACCCCTTTCCACTAGGATGGGGGTGTCCCTTGTTTGTGTGTCTCCTCTTTGCCCTGGGTTCTGGGTCTCCTCTCCTGCCAGGCCCCCTATTTTACCCCCAACACACTCATGTCTGCTTATACAGAACTCACAATATGACCAGGGCAGTCACCCCAATGTTCCCCTTTTTTTTTTTTTGAGATAGTCTCTGTTGCCCCAAGGTAGAATGCTTTGGCATCAGCCTAGCTTACAGCAACCTCAAACTCCTGGATTCAAGTGATTCTCTTGCCTCAGCCTCCTGAGTAGCCAGACTACAGGTGCCTATCACAATGTCAGGCTAATTTGTTTTTTTGTTGTTGTTTTAAGTACAGATGGGGATCTCTCTCTTGCTGAGGCTGTTCTTGAACTCCTGCGCTCAAGCAGTCCTCTCACTTTGGCCTCCCAGAATGCTAGGATTACAGGTGTGAACCACCACCCTTGGCCAACCCCAATGTTTCTTTGCCCTTCTTTTTCTTTCTACCTTGAACTCTAAAGTGCTGGGTCTATATCCTCCCAGCTTTGGCAAGTTTTGAAAGGAAAACTCCTAACCCTCTGTCCATTTCTGTGCACCTAGAAGAGCAGAGCTATTTCTGACTTTGGGGAGCTCTTGGCTGCCCTCACCCAAATAATGCCCACTCTGGCCTCCCTGGTCGTTAGGAAGCAGTTGTTGCCATAGACCCATCTTACAGTAAAGCTCTGCTGAGCAAGCTTCTCCATGTCCATCCTCAGCAAAGCTCAGGGAGACACCAAAACATGGCTCTACGTGGCCTGCCTTCCATGACCTACCCTCCATGACCAAACCAACAAAACCCAGACTTAGAGAGTCAGAGGAATCCTTTGTCTGAGGGGGAAATACACTCCTACCTTCTGGGTACCCCTGTCTGGAAGAAGAGATAGCAGGACTTAGGTTACAATGTCCTAAAACTGCAGCCTCTGTGCTGGAGGCTCATCCACCGATCAAGTCCCCTCCTTGTGTCCCCATTACTGAGATGAGGACATCATCCTCCCCTTCCTGTCTGCTGAGGAGGAAGACATCAACACAGTCAAGCCAACAGTCCAGTGTGGAGCTCCAAATGGGGACAGGAAGCATTAGGACCCCCCGAGGGTCAGGGAGGGGGTTTTCCTAGAGGAGAAACCTTTAAAAGAGCCATGGCTAGAGTGCTGGGCAGAAAAGTGAGGGAGTTAGTTCTTGGAGGAGGAACAAGCATTTGCAACAGCCCAGAGGAGTGAGAGAATGGCAGATGGTAGAAACCACATACAGTTGGGTCTATTTGGAACAGACTCGTATGTGTTTAGGGATGGGAGAGGGCTTTGGCGTGGTCACCCTGGGGCAGGGTGGAGGCTGGTTGGAGGGGTGGGTAGCATCGGAGAAACCAGTGGGTGAGGCTGGGTTAGGCCAACCCAAGAGAAGCCAGCTTTCAACCCTAAGAATGGCCTGTGGGGAGAAAATGAGTGTGTTCAGTGGCTGCTGAGGAAGCAGAAGAGATGTAGGGAGGCTGTCCAGGTGGGGCAGGCTGGGTGGGGTGCTCGCTGCAGGGAATCAGGGTGGGGCCTGAGAAGTTGGGCCCATGGCCCAGAGGAGGCTTCAGTGAGGGAAGGGGAGAGTAGAGCTCAACATGGGATGGTCCTAAGAGGACGAAGGGCGGTGAAGGGTTGTGGGGCCCTGGCGTGGGGTGGGAAAGGGAGTTTATGGAGGCTGCTTAACATGAAGGAAGGATGGGGATTCACTGCAAAGAGAATATGGAGGGAGATGGGAATCCAGAGAATGTATGAGAGTCTTGATGAGAATAGGAGCTCCATGAGAGATGCAGGGAGCGGCAGGCAAGAGAAAGGGGGCTCAGGGAGGGCAGGGACTCACCTGGGGTCTGCTGCTTAGTAAGGGCTGAGGAAGGCTGAGGTATATTTTAGGGAACAGACTCAGGAGATCTGCCAGGGCCTTTGGGATGGAAGGTTCTGTGCCCTGGACCTCTGAAGAAAGGGTGGCAGAGACCCTGCCCAGGTGTGTAGGGCCAGGTAGTGGGCCACCCTGTTTGGATCTGTTCTTCTCAGAGTTTGGAGCCCTACCACAGCCATGGTGCCACACTGATCCCAGAATATAGAGGCAAACTAGATACTTAGTTTGTACCACCATTTATTAAACACTTCCCTGAGGTGTTTATTCTTCAAAACAATCCCTGAGGTAGACAAAGATACTCATTTCATTTATAGATGAGAATACGGGTTTACAGACATGGAGTGAGTGACTTGTCTAAGATTACATGGGAAGTAGCAGAAGTAGGTGGCCCAGGCGCCAAGCGCTTGTTTTTTCATAACAGTTTTTGTTGGGTTTTTGTTTTGTTTTGTTTTGTTTTTGAGACAAGGTCTTGCTCTGTTGCCCAGGCTAGAGTGCAAAGGCATCATCATAGCTCACTGCAGCCTCAAACTCTTGGGTTCAAGTGTTCTTCCTGTCTGAGCCTCCCAAGTGGCTGGGACCATAACAGCTAATTTTTTTTTTTTTTTTTTTTTTTGGTAGCAATGGGGTTTTGCTATTGCTCTGGTCCAGCTCAAATGATCCTCCCACCTCAGCCCCCAAAACTGCTACAATTACAGGGGTGAGCTACTATTCTTGGCCTCATAACAGGTTTTTGTTTATTTTGGTTTTTTGTTGTTTGTTTTTTTTTTTTTTTTGAGACAGAGTTTCACTTACTCTATTGTCCAGGCTAGAGTATCGTGGGGTCTCACAGCAACCTCAAACTTCTGGATTCAAGCGATCCTCCTCTCTCAGCCTCCCAAGTAGCTGGGACTACAGGTGCCCGCCACAACGCCTGGCTAATTTTTTTCTATTTTTAGTAAAGACAGAGTCACACTCTTGCTCATGCTGGTCTCAAACTGTTGAGCTCAAGAGATCCTCCCATCTCAGCCTCCCAGAATGTTAGGATTACAGGTGTGACCACTGCACCTGGCCCTCATAACAGTTTTTAATTTTTATTTTTTTGAGACAGAGTCTTACTATGTCACCCTCAGTAGAGTGCTGTAGCATCATAGCTCACAGCAACCTCAAACTCTTGGGCTTAAGTGATTCTCTTGCCTCAGCCTCCCAAGTAGCTGGGACTACAGGCGCCTGCCACAATGCCCAGCTATTTTTTGTTGCAGTTGTCATTGTTGTTTAGCTGGCCCAGGCTGGGTTCAAACCCACCAGTCTTGTTGTATGTGGCCATCGCCCTACCCACTTAGCTATCGGCACCACCCCCCCATAACAGTTTTAAGGGGGGAAAATTCTGCTTATAAAATAAAAAAATTAATCCATCCAATTAAAAAAATTACAAATGATAGAAATAATAGCAAAACATTATAGCACTTAACTATATACTAGCTGTTCTAAACATTGCATATATATTAACTCAATGAGTCTTAACAACCATCCTATGAGGTTTCATTGTAATGATTATATCCCCATTTTACAGACAGGAAACTCAAGTGCAGAGAGGTAATTTACAAAGACTGCTCAGTAGTAAGTGATATCAGAGCCCAACCAAGCATTCTTGGTTCAGGAATCCCTGGTAATAACCCCCATGTCAACGTTTTCTTTTCTTTTTTTTTTTTTTTTTTTGAAACAGAGTCTTACTATGTCACCCTCAGTAGAGTGCTGTGGTGTCACAGCACATGGCAACCTCAAACTCTTGGGTTCAAGCAATTCTCTTGCCTCAACTTCCCAAGTAGCTGGGACTACAGGCTCCCGCCACAGTGCCAGGCTATTTTTGGTTGCAGTTGTCATTGTTGGTTAGCTGCCCCAGGCCCAGTTTGGGAGCAGGTTCAAACCCACCTACTTCGGTGTATGTGGCTGGTACCATAACTACTGTGCTATAGGTGCCAAGCCATGTCAACATTTTTTGTTTTTTTTTGAGACAGAGTCTCACTATGTCACCCTAGGTAGAGTGCCATAGCGTCACAGCTCACAGCAACCTCAAACTCCTGGGCTTAAGCGATTCTCTTGCCTCAGTCTCCCAAGTAGCTGGGACTACAGGTGCCCACCACAAGGCCCGGCTACATGTCAACATTTTCAAGTCTACTCTGGGAGGCTGAGGCAGGTGGACCTACCCTGAGCTCAGGCATTCAAGACCAGCCCGGGCAAGAGCAAGACTCTCATCTTTACTAACAATAGAAAAACTGATTGGGCATTGTGGTGAGCACCTGTAGTCCCAGCTACTCAGGAGACTGAGGCAAGAGGATCTCTTAAGCCCAAGAGTTTGAGGTTGCTGTGAGATATGGTGTCATAGCACTCTACCCAGGATGACAGCTTGAGAATCTGTCTCAATAAAAAAAAAAAAAAAAAAAAAAAAAAGTGGCTGGGCACATTGGCTCACACCTGTAATCCTAGCACTCTGGGAGGCTGAGGCAGGTGGATTGCTTGAGCTCAGAAGTTCAGTTCGAGACCAGCTTGAGCAAGATTGAGAGACTGTCTCTACTAAAAATAGAAAAACTAAGGCAGGAAGATCACTTGAGCCCAGGAGTTTAAGGTTGCTGTAAGCTATGACAATGTCATGGCACTCTACTCAGGGTGACAGAGTGAGACTCTGTCTCTAAAAAATAAAAAATGTCTAGTCTATTCATCTAGATCAGGGATTCTAGACCCTAGAAAACAATTGCCTGAAGAGCTTCAAAATCCTGCCCCAAGAGATTCTGATTTTATTGGCCTAGGGTGGGACTGGGGATTGGGAATTTTAAAAGCTCCTCAGGTGGTTCTAATGTGTAGCCAAAGTATAGAACCTCTAGTTTAGCAATTGTACTATTTGCATATCTATATTTAATGTGCTATCCTAGGTGTGCATATAATCCCTTCTTGTGCATGTATACTGTGGTATTCATTAGTATTTTTCACTCTGGCTGTAAATTACTATGGGTTCTCTGAGAGACTCAGTGGACACATTCATTCAAATATTTCTTAGGCACCTGCAAGTTTCCACTGTCCTAGGCACTTGGGGATATAACAGTGAGCAAGACAGAGCCCTGCCTTTGAGTGTATAGTCTGATGCAATTGACAGATTTGGTCATGCATCTTCCTTCCCTTGTGAGTGGCAGGGGCCTGGAATCCCTTGAGGGTTGCTTAGGAGGGAATGAAGGGTGACTGGCAGAGCTTAGGACAGTGAGAGATTTGCTGGCATGGCTATACCTACTGGGTCTTTTGGCCCTGTGAGCAGATGTGATTGAGAGAGAGAGGCCCAGGGCATGTCTCTGGGTTTGAAAGAGTGTGGTTGATGTGTGGCATGTGTGTAAAGGTGTACATGATCCAGGCCTGCAGAATGTGAACAGTGGGAGGAAGGGGTGTTGTGATGGGGGAGGGCTGTGTGCAAGGTAGGCACCAGCCCAAAACATCACACAGAGGTGGCACATGCACTCACACACATACACACAGGGCCAGCTGTGAGGAGGCTGGGTTCCAGTCTCTGGGCCCGAACTGTGCTTTGGGGAGGTGGGGGAGGCACAGCTGGGGCTAGAAACTCTAGAGTGGGAGGGAGGGAGAGAGGAAGGGAGGCTGGGAGCCACATCCTTGATCTCTGTTCTGTTTCAGCAGTTCCGGACTTGGTGCTCTGGGTCTTGGTGTGACTGAGTCTCCCTCTCTCTAATGTCCGGATCTTGGCATCTCTGTTTCTCTCTCCTGGGTCTCAGGCTTTGAGGCTGATCACATGACTCTGGATAGCCACCTCTCCAGCCTACTTGGCTCTGTATCTCCCTCCATGTCTCTGTCTCTTCCTCTATGTCTGCCTCTGTCTTGGTGTCCTTCTCTGTCCTTGCCAGGTTGGGGGAGGGGGCCCAGTGCTCAGGGAGCAGGTGTCGGCTCACTCAGGCAGCAGGGAGTGAAGCTGAGGAGGGCAAAGAGCCAGCAGCCCCTGGACACACAGCCACACTCTAGGAGACACAGGACACTCACAGGAACACACAATGACATACACAGAGGGACGTATTCCTGAGGACATTCGCAGAAACCTATACACAAGTACAAAATTCAACACCCAGCCACACCCAGAAACACACAATGATGCCAGACACAGAAGGGTCACATGCAGATAGATATCAACGGATCACACACATAGACACACACACACAAATACTCACCCAGGCACACTTGGCTATAGTCACATTTCCTCTGGCATCCCTCCAGAGGAAAACCCAGAGCCACCAACACCAACACGCACACCGAGGCAAACATACACACACTTGCAGGCGCACAGAGACACACAGTCACAATCACACACTGGAACACAGGTACACTTAGTTAAACCCTGGCAATCACACTCAGAGCCATATACATTCAGGGATAAGGAAGCAACTGAGCAGACAGGCACATACCCTCCAGGACAATAAGAGACGGACATGGAGGCCCAATAGGCATACTGAAGGACCCACTGAGGGACACGCCCTGGCACTGGCAGAAGAATATCCTCAAGTACACACCCTTCCCTCGGGACTCACTCTGGAGCACCTGTGGACCCGCCTGTAGGTGGCTGGATGGGGGCAGGGCGGCCCAGCGCACCTGGCGCCCCTGGCGCTCCCCTAGGCGACCCGGGCCCAGCGTGCGTGCCAGTGCGCGCCACCACCTGTGGGAGGAGAGGTGCGCGCTGCGCCCGGGGCTGCCCGGCTGGCGCGGCGCGGGGGGAGCTGTTGCCATGGCGCGCAGAGCACGGCCGCATACTAATGGGGTGGCCACCGGCACTGCCCCCACGCTGCCTGTGGGCCGGGCTCCCTCCTCCAACTCCTTCCTCCAGCTCTGGCGGTCACTCCGTCCCGCGGCCTCGGTCCACACACTCCACACGGAGGGCCTGAGCCCCTCGCCTGAGGCCTGGGGCCCTGCCTCCTCTCGACCCCAGAGAAGGCCCAGGCGGGGGTGGGGGTCACAGGGCAGGCCAGGGCGAGGGCCCAGGGCGCTGCGGGGACTGCCTGGCCTGGGCTCAGGCACCAAGCGGGCACCGCAGCTGGGAGCGCAGGTGGTGCCTTGGAAATAGGGTGGCCATCCTGGAGGGGGCGGGACAGGGGAAAGTAAGGGGGGAATTTAACCCTTCGCTGCCACAGCGCCCGCCAGGCTGCTTTCCTCATGCATGGCTGGCGAGGGGAAACTTGACCAATTCTTTCTCAATCTGCTTCCAGCATCTCTCTAGTCCTGGTTTGACCTCCGAGGGCGGAGAGAGTTGCTGCCACAGCTCCGTGGTCCCCAGTCTCTCAGGACCTGCTCTTCATCACTCCAGTTTGGCCCTAATGTGAGTGGTGGAGGGAGAGGTGTAAAGAAGCTGAGGGCTGGCGGCACATGAAGAGTTAACACCTCCTAGTACCTGATTCCAGTCCCAGAGCTGCCCTGACCCCTACCCCCTCGCCCCCGCTGCGCTAATTGGCATGGAGGGTGAGGCCCATCCTGGGGTGGGGGGAGCCAGCAGAGGACTTGCAGGTAGAGGCAGTGGGAGGGGGCCTACTGGGGGGAGCCAGGCGGTTGCCTAGCAACCCCACAGCTGTCTGTTGACCTAGAAGAAGCTGCGCAGTCTTGACACAGCTGGTGTTTACATGTAACCGAGGCTCTGGCTTAGCGCTTGCTTGGAGGAAAGCTGAGGCAGGGCCCTCGTGGCAGCCTGGCCCCGGCCCCCGGCTGTCGTGGGCTCTGTGCCTGCCTGCCCTCTTTGCTTCAGCTCCCACCTCCAGTCCAACAGAGGAAGAGTGGGAGAGAGAGCAGATCTCAGGGCTGGAGGCTCTGGGGCTGGGGAAAGTTGGTGCATACATACACACACACACATACAGTGCCTGAGGCCTTCAACACAGAAATCGTCGGAGACTAAGAAAAGGGGGGGGTGCAGATTACAACCCACACAGAGAACACAAGCAGACACAGGGATACAGGGACATACAGACCTACCTACAAACTGACACATAACACAGGGACGTAGTTGCCCATAGACATAATGACATCCAGGCAAACAGACAACACACAAAAACACAGTAATCACAGGGCTGAAACACCATCACACAGATACACCTACAGACATCTTGATACAGAGGAGAAACAGGTACTGACCATCTCACAGAAACACATTCTAGCACACACAAAAACCTCATTTGTTAACACTAGTAATTCCCACATCACCATAGTTCATACCTGCTAGTGTTTGCAGGCCTGCATAAACGAAAGCAGAAACTCGCAGTCACCCACATGCACATGTAAGAACACAGAAACACACAATGCAGCAATTTTTTTTTTTGAGACAGAGTCTTACTTTGTTGTCCTTAGTAGAGTGCTGTGGCGTCACAGCTCACAGCAACCTCCAGCTCTTGGGCTTAGGTGATTTTCTTGCCTCAGCCTCCCAAGTACCTGGGACTACAGGCGCCTGCCACAATGCCCAGCTATTTTGGTTGCCATTGCCATTGCTGTTTTAGCTGTCCGGGGCCCGGTTCGAACCCATCACCTTCAGTATATGGGGCCAGCACCCTACCCACTGAGCCACAGGCGCCACCCAGTAATTTTTTTTTTTTAATTGAGACAGAGTCTCACTTTGTTGCCCTCAGTAGAGTGCTGTAGCATCACAGCTCTTGCAACCTCAAACTCTTGGGCTTAAGGGATTCTCTTGCCTCAATCTCCCAAGTAGCTGGGACTACAGCACCCACCACAATGCCCAGCTATTTTTTGTTTTCAGCACGCTAGGGCTGGGTTTGAACCCACCAGACCTGGTATATATGGCTGGGACCCTACCCTATGGGCACTGCCAGCAATTTTTTTTTAGATGAAGTCTCGCTGTGTTGTCCAGGCTGTGCTGTCCAAGCTCGACTTGAACTCCTGGATTCAAGGAGCCTACAACTCCCACCTCAGCCTATAAAACTTGTATTGATTGACCACAGTGCCCAAGACAAGCATTTGCTGACACCATTGACACAGGCAAAAACACACCCAGAAGCCCAACATGTGAAAAGGCACAGGTCCCCAAAGGACCACGGGTCCTGGCATGTCCCACCTGCACCCACACAAGTACCTATAGCACAAACCTATGCCAGCCTAGGGTGTGGTATAAGCAGAGCTGAGACTCTTCCCTGCCCACAAGCTCTGAGTAACAGCAGATCTGCCCTCAGGTCAAAGGGCCTAGAGGCTTCAGGACCAGGGCCAGATGAACCTATGTATAGTCTGGGCTACACCCCTAACCCTCAGCCTTAGGGAAGAGACAGCACCAGTTTTTTCCCTGAGAGCCCTCCCCTCTCCCCCACTAAAGGATGAGACCTACCACTGTCCTCTGGAGGCCCTGGACTGGCAGAAGAGCCACAGTTCTGCCCCAAGGAGCCCCAGTCTGATGGAGGCCATATCTCCCTCCTGGGCAGCTCTGGATACCACAGATAGACACAGGCACACGTGTATACACACACACACTAGCATGTGGCAGCTCATAGAGGATTCTTTTTTTTTTTTTTTTTTTTGAGACAGAGTCTCAAGCTGTTGCCCTGGGTAGAGTTCTGTGGCGTCACAGCTCACAGCAACCTCAACCTCTTGGGCTTAAGCGATTCTCTAGCCTCAGCCTCCCAAGTAGCTGGGACTACAGGTGCCCACCACAATGCCTGGCTATTTTTTTGTTGCAGTTGTCATTGTTGTTTTAGCTGGCCCAGGCCAGGTTCAAACCCGCCAGCCTCAGTGTATTGTGGCTGGCGTCCTACCAACTGAGCTATGGGTGCTGCCTCGTAGGGGATTCTTGAGGGCTTCCTGAAAGAGGTGAGCCTGGAGCCTTGCTTTGGAGCCAAAGAGGAAAGAGGGAGGGTGTGTGCTAAGAAGGCCTCCCTTCCTTCCCCTACCCCCTCATCCAGCAGTTCCTCCTCCCCCCAGGGCCCAAGGGGCCTGCTGGGGCCCCACAGTCCCATCAGCCCAAGCAGTGAGCAGAAGGAGGAGAGCAGATATTTTTAGCTTCTCTGCCACTGACATTTCGCAGCAGGCGACCTGGGGTGAAGCTGAGTGAGTGCTGAAGGCTGGGAGAAGCCGACAGCGCCTTCCCGCCCCCATGCACATGCACACACAACTGTGCACACACACAACCGTGTCCTCCAACACTTGCAATGCTCACAAGCGTGGCACAGCTTCACATGCAGGCGCACACACAGTCACACACCTAGGCACACGTGCACCTGTGCACACACTTGGTTCACAGGCCACTTGTGTCAGAAACTTCACACCCCTGAACACACAAAAAATATATCCATCCACATGCCCAGGCACATCCCCATTCATATCTGTAACATACTTGTACACTATTCATTCAAGAAATATGTATTCAGTGCCTACCAGGCACTATTCTAGATAGTGGGGATACTGTGAACAAAATAGATAAAAATTTCAGCCTCCTAGTTTACATTCTGATGGGGGAAGTTTGAAAAGGCGCAAAAAATAAACGATTGCTTCAAAAACCACATATACTATATAAACTAATCCTCCAAAATATACAGCCCTGGGAGGCCGAGGCCAGTGGATTGCTTGAGCTCAGTAGTTCAAGATCAGCCTGAGCAAGAGCAAGACCCCATCTCTAAAAAAATAGCCAGGTGTTGTGGCGGGTGCTGGTAGACCCAGCTCTAGGGAGGCTGAAGCAAGGGGATCACTTGAGCCCAGAGGTTTGAGGTTGCTGTGAGTTATAAGACCACAGCACTCTACCAAGGGTGACCAAGTAAGACTCTGTTTCAAAAACAAAACAAAACAAAATATACAACCACATATATGAACAAATTCCTACCATTCATTGCTCCACAAATAGACACGTCTGCACCCACAACCCGCAGTCAAGATTCATACAGGAAAATCCATACAGGTACCTCAAAACAATTATAGACATATGTGTACAGCTACACACATATGCAGTTACACACTTCACATGTAAATACTCATGTAATACAGACGCATGATACATGTAAGGCCAGACCCACACATGTGTTTGTACATAGCTATACAATTCACCTACCTTTACAGGATACATCCTCCACAAGAGCATGGAAGTACAAGTTCACACAACTCCCACACACACACAACCATTCCCTGCCTATCACAGACACACATGCCTGCCATCCTCCTTCCTTCCCCCACTGAAGTCTCAGCCTGTTTGTCACATGTTCACACACACACGGAGTCCTAACATGCAACTTCACAAACATACCCAGCAACCATGCTGCAAAGAGGCCACATACCCTAAACCAACATATACCCTAGTTCAGGCCAACTCTGCCTCCTTTCCTCAAGAGGTAAGTGTGGTCACCACACCCTACATGTGCACCCAGAATGCTGGCCCTAAGATTCCAACACCTCTGCCCCCAGGGTTTGGAAATTGAAGCCCTAAAGAAGCCATGAGGTCCCTAACCCAAGTGCCCAAGAGGCAGGACTCTCTCTGAGCTCAGAGCTTGCCCTGGGGCCCAAGCTGAAGAGAGGGGCAAAGGAGAGTCTATGCTTTTCAAATCTGCCCCCAGCTCCCCTCCCTTTGCTCTCCCCTCATCTTTTCTCTCCTCTAGAATTCCTTTCTTTTTGTTTCTCTATCACTCGGTCCTTCCCAGTAGCTCTTGGTCAAAAATTAAGCTCTCTTCTCTTCCCAGGTTCTGCTGGAGGATATTGAAACCCTGTGACAAACAGATGGACTAATGAGTAGACAAACAAATCACTTGGGACAAAAAAGAGGTCGTTTTGTCGTATCCTGAAGACCTGAGAGGGAGAAAGCTAAATGGGCCAAGGGAAAGATAGGACTAAATGGCCCATGGGCCAACAAGCAAGCAGACACAGCTGGGAGAATCCCTGGGTTCCAGTCCTGGTTTTGCTGTGTGACCTTGAGTCAGCTGCTGCCCCTCTCTGGGCCTCTTCTGCCTCTGCACAAACAGGGAGTTGCAGTAGGTGATTTCTGAGGCAATGGGACTGCAGCAGTTGAATAAATAGGAAAAGGAGCTGAGCGCCTTGGGAGCCTGGTTAGAGCCATAAAAGCCCCTTCCCCAGAGGCTCTCCCAGCAGACTCCTCCCCTCCCAGGCCTGGGCTCTGGTCTGAGTTGAAGCACCAGAGGCCAACAGCACCCCCTGCCCCCAATACATATAAACACTTGTGCTCCTCTAAGACTCAGCCACTTCCTTTGCCCTTTCTGGACCTCAGTGTCCAGGCTTGTGTATTTAGGGGCTCAGGTTTTAGCCCTGTGCTGTGAACCCGTCTATGTGTGCACTGTCTGTCTGTCTGTCTGCCTTCCAGCAGCCTTCAGGCGCCAGGAGGGGAGGCAGCAGTGGGAAGGTGGGGGCAGGGAAGGAGGTAGCATTGACAAGTTCCAATGTCTGGCTTTCCCTCCTGGAAACCCCAAGCTGGGGCTGCCCCCCCTTCCCTTCCTGTCTCTCTCGCTCAAGCACGTCCCTTCTAAGAGCCCCTCTCTGCAGACACCCCCAGTGGAACCAAGCCCAGATTTGCTGCCAAGAAGGCCGACATTTCTTAGACTTGCCACGTTAAAGGGGCCTGCACAGGCACGCACTCAAATCCCCCCTCCACGTCCTCCGCCTGTGCACATTCAGGCGACCTGAAACACACAAAGACACGGTTGGACACAGCGGCCACCTGTGCACACAGGAGGTAGCACATGGAGCGCATCTGACCCCAGGCTCACAGATAAGTACAAACACAGCCATGTCCTCCCTCCCCCTCCTACACTCAGCTCACCACAGACTCGGAAGCATGCACAGCTTCCAGCACACAGAGCTCACAGACACGCACAAACACAGTCACACGCAGGGCCTTGCCATATAGAAAAACAAGCGCAAACCTGTAGCACAGCGTGTCCCTGCACTGCACCATCACCATCCCCACCACCACCACCCTGCATCAGTGCAGCCACAGGAGCACAATGCCTGTGCTGCCCTTTCCCTTGTCCACACAATCACACCTATACAGTCCCTCACAGTGTTCCTTGACCCCTATCGATAATCACACATACAAAGTCCCTTAGGCACACAGACACCCCATGCCCACCCCCTGGACATTTGGACTAGCCCACACATTACAGGGTGACTTCTTGGAGAGGGAGACATGCACACAATCACAATTGCACACAGTTTTCTCTTATACACTCACAATCACAGTCCCTTGTGCACATACAGATAAGCTCAAACCTAGGTATGTCGTTAAGCTCTTGTACACTATAACAAATTTGCAATATCTCCAAACACGCCCAGCAGATGACATATATAAACTCAGGTCCACATCCTGACCCTTTTGTGTATACATGGATTTCTTGTCACTGACATGGTGCATAGCAGCTTCTTGTACACACACCACTAGACCCAGCATTCCTTTGTATCTAGGCCTGTGTTCAAACTTGGGACACACACAACTTACACAAACACATGGGGCTCCTGTGTCAGCATACTCATACACCTAGTCTCA
This sequence comes from Loris lydekkerianus, assembly GCA_963574355.1. NCBI lineage: Eukaryota > Metazoa > Chordata > Mammalia > Primates > Lorisidae > Loris > Loris lydekkerianus. The sequence continues at coordinate 14,105 of CAUYPK010139404.1, forward strand.
CCTAGGCACATTGAGGCAAACACAGACTCACAAATCGCCCCAACATGCTCTTTCATGCACACACATATGTGTGCACACTCCATGAACAGACCCAGGCATCTGAACCTCTTTCTCGGACACTCCAGCCCCCTGGCCCCCAACCCAGCTGCCTATCTCCCTCCCTTGGCTTGTGAGGGTAGGAAAGAGCTGGGAAGGCTGGGGGCTGGCTCAGCCCTTGTTCCCTCTCTGGCTCACTCCCTCCCGTCTGGCAGAGTCAGCCAGCCCAGCCCCAGCTCGGCAGCCCTGGCTGCTCTGGGCAATCTCTCCGTGAGTTGGTCTCGGCTGATGCCGCATCAGCAGCAGCAGCAGCAGCAGGGGCGAGAAGGCTGCAGGCGGCTGCCAACGTGGCAGACGGCGGGCAGAGAGGCAGGAAGGAAGCTGGGCCCGTTCTGCGCCCACTCACTGGGGGAGACAAAACCAAGGGGGCTGGATGAACAAGAGAGGCAGCTGGGCAGGGGGACCTTATGCACAGTCTGGGCTCTGGGCCCACACTGGCCCCAGACACACTGGGTGACCTTGGACAATTTGTTCCCCTCTGTGGTCCTGTTTCCTCCTTCAGGAAGTGAATGGTATGGACTGAACACTTCTTCCAGGTCCAAATCTTGTATCTAATTCAGTACAGAGAACTCACAAGAGGGAGAAGTAGGCTCAGTCTGTGGCCTTGGGCTAGTCACTTCCCCTCTGAGTCCTTGCATTTCAGCCCAACAATAAAAATGCCTCACCTCTGTCCACCCAACCATTGACATAATGGTTTCATTCCAAGAAGGTAGCTCCATTGTACAGATAAGAAAACTAAGGTTCAGAGAAGTCAAATGATGCACCCAAGTTTACCCAGTGAGTGGCAGAGTAGAGGATAGGAGCTCAGGGCTTAGTCTCTGAAACAATGCTGCCTCCCTTACCTTCCAGGCATCCCATGCCCTGACCGCCCCCTCACAGTTGTCCCTCACCCCACCTCCGAGCACTGGGCCCCACCAGAGCCACCTGGTTCTGCCCTGGGGAGTCAGGGTACAAAGGCCAGACAGGCCTCCCACCAGCATTCCAGCTGCCACTGGGAACACAGCTGTCAGCAGGGCTGAGAGAGCCAAAAGCCACCTCCCAAACAGGCTCATATAATTGGTACATTGTCAGCTCAAAAATGGAGCTGCTGTGGGCTCTGGGGCTGGACTGGGCCTCAGTTTCTTCATCTGGTTGGCTTTTGGAGATTGGACAAAATGATTTCCAAGGGCCCTCTCAGCTTGCAGTGCTCCCCAGGGAATGACCAAGGAAAAACATGGTGGGGGAGGCAGCTGTGTGCCAAGGTCTCCCACCAGCCAGGAGTGTGCCAAAGGCATCCGGAACCCAGAAATCTAGCCCCTGTCTCACCCATTGTCTGGGGTGGTATCTGCATCCTCTGTGAGGCCCCACATAAGGGTTGGGGGTTGGGGAGAATTTGCAATATGGATAGTTGGACAGATAGATGGACCAACAGAGGTATGAAGGAAAAGAGAGAAGAGATGCCTCAACCAGTGCTCCAGGAGCTCCGTGTCCCCTGGTGGAGGACACTAAGGAGAACAAAGGAAGATAAAAGGCACAGGGCAGTCTGCCACCCACCTCCTTCGACCCTCTCCTGATGCTTACTCTGCCCAGCTCCACAAGGCTATCTGTGGGAAGGACAAAGGTGGGACAGACCGTTGTCAGAGGGTGGAGTCCGCTGTGGGATTCATCTCTGGGACTGTGGAGGAGGCATGCACCTGGTCTGTGGGGGTGAAGGAAGGCCTCTGGAGGAGGCACCACAGGTATTGAGATCAGGTTTCTAGGAAAAGTCAGTAAGCCCATATGTGCAATTATGATCCCCATTTTAGAGATGGGGAAGACAGCCCTCAAAGGTAGAGACAGAGCCAGACCATATACCCAGGCCTGTGGGACTGCAAAGCCAGTGATTTTTTGTGCTATGCCACGCTGCCTCCCAAAGGAGTGAATTGCTAATGGTGGCATTTCAGATGTAGTGACAGTGCACTAGGAAGAGGTTCTGGACAGATGGTTCCCAATCGGGCCCCTGCCTCAGGCTAGCAGAGCAGAGGGTTGTCAGGGCAGGCAGAGCTCACCCCCATCCTTTCTGCTAGTGTGTGGGATGCGGGCAGGTCTCCTCTGGACTCTCCACCATCCCCCTCCAGCCCTTTGGCCTTGCCTGGGTGACCTGCATGAGCTCAGCTTCCCAGCAGCCCTGCGGAGGAGTCAGCCCAGGCAGAGGCTGCCTCTGCCCTCTCCCTGCTTGGCAGTGCCAGGGGAGGCGGGGCCCCGGAGGGGTGGGGTAAACCTCCCAGCCACCAGATTGCCAGGCCTGTCCCCAACTCAGGCACCCTTGGGGTTTGCTGCAGAGGTCCAGGCTGAGACGGGTGGTGCAGAGCTGGGCATGCTGGTCAGGCCCATCCCTGTTGCCGCAGCCTTGTTGAGCTGCCATTAACAAGTGGCCGGAGGTTGCCGTGTCTCCATGGAGACCAGACAGTCAGTGCGGCTCCGGGGTGAGGGCCGTGATTAGTGAGTGTCAGCTTTGCCAGCCCTGCTCTTCCCACCGCCCTGCTACTGGGCTCAGAAACAACAGGCCTGGCAGGGGGCTGGGGAAGGACTAGGAGGGGCTCAGGGCCCTCACAGGCAGGGGGGCTCCCAGGACCAGCCCCAGGTGCTGTGTCTTTGTCTCCCCCAATGGCTCCTCAATTTCCCCTCCTCTAGGTGTCTGCCTTCCCTCCCCAATCCTTCCACTCAGCCACCAGGACAAGCTTTCTAAAACACAAGCTGAATCCTAACACTGCCTTCCTTAAGAACTTTCCATGGTTTCCCATCCCCTGGAGGCTAAAAGTCAAATTCCTTACCATGGCATTCAAGACATTCATGTGTTCACTCAACATATCTTTCGTGAGCACCTACTATGTGCCAGTGAGCCTGCCAGGTGTACATGGTCAATAAAATAAGCAAAATCCCTGCCTTCATAGAACTTCCAACCTAGCAAGGAAGACACAATATAAACAAAGTACAAATCAAGAGCTACACAAACATTCACGCCTGTAACCCTAGAACTCTGGGTGGATTGCCTGAGCTCAGGAGTTTGAGACCAGCCTGAGTCAGAGCAATACCCCGTCTCTACTAAAAAAAGACAGATTTTGTTGTGGGCACCTATAGCCCCAGCTACTTGGGAGGCTAAGGCTAGAGAATCACTTAAGCCCAAGAGTTTGAGGTTGCTGTGAGCTATGACGCCAAGAGCAATTTACTGAGCATGACAAAGTAAGACTCTGTCTCAAAAAAAAAAAAAAGAAAGAAAAGAAAAAGAAAAAAAAAGACCTACACAGAGGGTGGCGCCTGTGGCTCAAAGGAGTAAGGCACCGGCCCCATATGCTGGAGGTGGAGGTTTCAAACCCAGCCCCAGCCAAAAACTGCAAAAAACAAAAAAAGACCTACACAGAGACAATCGGGAGAGTTGGGAGGAAATGGAGAGGGTGTGTTGGTAGAAAATGATTTGTAGGTGGTTCAAACTGAAATATTTAGAGGGGTCAAGGTGGCTTCTCTGAGGAGGCAACATTTTAGCAGTCAAGGACATGGATGAGGATCCACCAGTGGCAGACAAAAGGCAAGAGCATTGCAGGAAACGGCCCATGACAGGGCCCAGTCTCCTCCCAAGGGAAGACTCTGCCCTGCCCTGTCTCCCCTCCCTTTCCACCTCCATGTTTCCTATCTTGGGTAAAGGTATGGGGCTTATCCAAATGAGGAAAAAACCTCTGATCATTGCCAACACTTTCTTCTCTCCTTCTCGTGCTCACCTCTCTGTATTCCTATGTCCTGTCAATTCTATCACATTTCTTCTCTCCTTTTTGCCACTACAGACCCCATCACTTTCACTCTTACACCTACCCCTAACTGGATCATGGGCTGGGCGCCCCAGCATAGTTCCAGGGATATGCCATAGGCATGTGGATATAGCAGTGAGCAGTGCCACACAGACCCTGCCCGCTGCCAGAATCCAGTCAGTAAGGCAGGCGGTCTGCAAGTACAGGGGAGGTGTGGGAGGACCTAATGGAGATGCGGGGGTGGGGGGGTCTAGGAGAGCTTCTGGGAGAAAGTCCTAGAGGAGGAGAAGGAATTAGTTAGCCAGGCAAAGGGAGAGGGAAGGTGTTCCAAGCAGAGGAAAGAGCATGTGGGAGGGCAGGAAGTGAGAGTGGCCAGAGCCTGAACTGGAGGCCAATGGGATGGGGCGCACGGGGCGGGGGTTGGGGGTGGTGGGTTGGGAGGATTTTTTTTTTGGAGACAGAGTCTCACTTTGTCACCTCAGTAGAGTGCTGTATTGTCATAGCTCACAACAACCTCAAACTCGGGCTCAAGTGGTTCTCTTGCATAGCTGGGACTACAGGTACCTGCCACAATGCTCTGCTATGTTTAGAGTTGTGGGTCTCACTCTGGCTCAGGCTGGTCTCGAACCTGTGAGCTCAGGCAATCCACCCTCCTCGGCCTCCCAGAGTGCTAAGATTACAGGCCTGAGCCACCTCATTCACCCTTATCAGGGAGTGGGAATACTTTAACCCCTGGGGGAGCATGCTCAGTTCTGCTCCCTGACATCCGGTCTCCTTCCTTCCAGTCCACACTGCAGTTAGACTCATCTTTCTAAAAGGACAAGCCAGGCTCAGCACCCATAGCTCAGTGGCTAGGGCACCAGCCACATACACCAGGGCTGGAGGGTTCAAACTCAGCCTGGGCCTGCTAAACAACAATGATAACTACAACAACAACAACAAAATAGCCAGGCATTGTGGCAGGCGCCTATAGTACCTACTTGGGAGACTGAGGGAAGAGAATTGCTTAAGCCTTGGGGCAGCGCCTGTGGCTCAAAGGAGTAGGGTGCTAACCCCATATACTGGAGGTGGTGGGTTCAAACCCGGCCCTGGCCAAAAACTGCAAAAAAAAAAAAAAAAAAAAAGAGAATTGCTTAAGTCCAAGAGTTTGAGGTTGCTGTGAGCTGTAATACTACAGCACTCTACTGAGGGCAACATAGTGAGACTCTGTCTATAAATAAATAAATAAATAAGCCTGTCCCTTCCTAGCTCTTAAAATCCTGCTCTGTCTCCCTAGCCCTTTACAGTCCAAACTCAGTAGTGAGGAACTTCAGGCCCTCAAAACCACCTTTCCAGCCTCATTTCCTACACTCATCCCAGCTGACACAGTGCTCAGCCACACCCAACAGGGCATATCCTGCCGTGTCTCTGGGCCTCCGTCCACATAATACATCACTCCTGAAATGCCTTCCCCAAATTCTCCAGGTGAATTCTTCACCCTTAAGGGCCCAACACAGATGTCCCCTCCACCAAGAAGCCTCTCTGGAGCCTTCTTCCCCTCTAAAAACAAGTTTCACCGCTATGCCCCCATTACATGTAATTATAAGTAGCTAACATTCATTGAATGTTTCTTTCTTTTTTCTTTTCTTTTTTTTTTCTTTGTAGAGACAGAGTCTCACTTTGTCGCCCTTGGTAGAGTGCCATGGTGTCACACTGCTCACAGCAACCTCCAACTCCTGGGCTTAGGCGATTCTCTTACCTCAGCCTCCTGAGTAGCTGGGACTACAGGTGCCTGCCACAATGCCCGGCTATTTTTTGTTGCAGTTCAGCCGAGGCCAGGTTTGAACCCACCCCTGTCGGTATATGGGGCCAGCGCCCTGCCCACTGAACCACAGGTGCCGCCCTGAATGTTTCTTTCTATGTGCTAAACTTTATATAAGCATTTCATGTTCATGATCTTACTTACTCCTGATGAGTACTTTCTTTTTTCTTTTCTTTTCTTTTCTTTTTTTTTTTGAGACAAAGTCTCACTCCATTGCCCTGGGGTAGAGTGCCATGGCATCATCATAGCAACCTCAAACTCCTGGGCTGAAGAGATCCTCTTGCCTCAGCCTCCCAAGTAGCTGGGACTACAGGCACTCGCCATGACACTCAGCTAGTTTTTCTATTTTTAGTAGAGACAGGTCTGGCTTTGCTCAGGCTGGTCTGAAACTCCTGAGCCCAAGCAATCCACCACCTTGGCCTCCCAGAGTATCAGAGTGCCAGGAGTACTGGCTCTGAGTCCATTGGCGCCCCCCCCCCCCCCCCCACCGGGGGGGATGGGTTAGATTCGAAGTCTTTTGTTGGGGTGGGGT
>CAUYPK010139405.1:0-83991 GCA_963574355.1 Loris lydekkerianus
CACAAAAAAAAAAAAAAAAAAAAAAAAATACAACCAGATAACCAGTCCCATCATAAACAAACTGACATATGCTGAGCACCTTTTAACGTTTTTTTTTTTTTTTTTTTTTTTTTTGGTCAACTGTGAAGTCCCCATTTCCTGCCCATCCTTTAACCTTTTCTTTTTGGTAGTTCTTTATGTATGTTAATACCAGTCCTTTGACTTACACTGTGCAGATATTTTGTATCAAGCTGTAACATGTCTATTTTCTTAGGTTTTCTTGATGAGAAATTTTTATTTTCTATACAATCTGTTTTAGCATTTAAAAAAATTTTATGGTTACATTGGTGTCCTAAGAAACCTACGTCCACCACTAAAATTGCCAAACTATTTTCTTATGCTTACCTCTGAAAACTTTTATGGTTTTAGCTTTTATATTTGGCTCTTCATTTTTGTATATAATATGAAGTCAAATCAGTGTGTAATGGTGGTTTTTTTTTTTTTTTTTTTTTTTTGAGACAGTCTTAGCCTTGTTGCCCAGGCTAATGTGCCATGGTGTCAACCTACCTCACAGCAACTTCAAACTCTTGGGCTCAAGTGATCCTCCTGCCTCAGCCTCTCGAGTACCTGGGACTACAGGCACCTGCCACAACGCCCACCTAATTTTTCTATTTTTAGTAGAAAAGGGTTCTCACCTGTTTTCAGGCTGCTCTCCAACTCCTGAGCTCAAGGGCTCCTCCCCCTTCACCTCGCAGAGCACTGGGATTACAGGCGTGGGCCACCGTGCACTGCCAGTATCTCCAAGTTTTATATTCTCTTCCCTTGACCCACTGTCTATTTTTATGTAGCACCACCAGGAAGTTTCATAATAAATCTTCAAGTCCTCTTTTCTTTCTTCCTTTTCAAAATACTTTGGACATTGTTAGTTCATATTTCCATATACATTTAGAATCACTAGCATGTTTTTATTAAAAAGTTTGGATTGTGTTGAAATTATATAACTGAGTCCTTTAATCCATCAATATTTAGCTTCACTTACATCTACATATATCTAAAAAAAAAAACAATGGTTTTTAGATTTTAGTGTAAAGGTCTTGTATATTTTGGTAAAAACTAACTTCTGTTTTCTGACACTATTATAACTGGAACTTTGAATTTTCAGTTGTTTGTTGCTGGTATGCTTAACATCTTTACTTTGAAAGTATAGTATTTCTCCTCAATGACGTCTTTTATCGTGATGAAATATTCTCTTTAGTAATGCTTAACACACTTTGTTCTCACAGTGTAACTACGTTAGTTTTTAGTGTTTCAACCCTTTGTTTTCACTTTACTTCACACAGCTGTGTCCTTTTTTACTTTAGATTTGCCTCTTAAAAGCAGCAGCCATACAGTTTTCTTTTCGTTAGGCAACGTAAAAACACTCGAGGCAGTTAGCCCACTTACATTTAACCCAACTCCTGATGATAACAGTTGTGTACATTCCCATGGCTCTTGATTTCACTGTCTCATTTATGGTTTTTTCCATCTTGTAAATTAATATTATTTTATTTTCCTCTTATATTGTCGGCATGATTCTTTACTGCTCATTTTAGAGATTATAATGTACATTCTTTTAACACAAATATAAATTACTTTCGCTGCTGTCATGACACTGCTAAAAACATTCCTTTAACTTCTTTACCCTTTTCCTTTCCGTTGTGTTATTGTGAACTTAACATCAGATGAATTTTGAAGTAACTTCTTCACACCATATTTATTTGCTTACGTATCTATTATGTCTCCCTTTTCAAAATACTTTGGACATTATAGGTATTTCACCTGGACTTCCGTGTTTTCACCAAGGATTGTACCGTTCGTCCTGCAGAACTCCCTATTTATATATTTTAGTGCAATCCAGTTGAAAATAAATTCCCTCAGTTTCTCTTTAATGAAAGTCTATTTCAATGTTATATCTAAAGGGCAAAGAATTGAACTAGCAGTTATTTTCTCTTAACATATTAAAGATGTAATTCCAAAATCGGTACTGCCACCAGCGAGATGGCCAAATAGAAGTCCTAGACTCTTCCCCTTAAGGAGACAGCAACTCAACAATGCATGAGCATTGGGAGAAATCCCAAAGGCAGTTAAGAGGCTCCTGCAACTCAGGTGAACAGGAAGCCAGATGCGTCAGAGCTGGCAGGAAAAGTGAGGCAACCGCTTGTCCTTCCCAACAGGTCAGTAAGGACAAACAGGGAAAAATCCTCAGTTCCCACCTCCTCCTAGGGGAGAGAAAGAACAGACTGAAACATACAAAACGTGCCAACTGTTCAGGAGGCCGCCCTCGGGAGCTGGCTTCCATCTCTCCTGACTCAGGGCAGTGTCAGGACCTGGCATTCTCTGGATAGTCCTTTTTGCTTCTACAGGTCTCTCTCTCATGCTTTTCATTTTTTCTTTTTTTAATTTGACATGACTAATTCTAGTTGTTGCAGTGGGGTCATTGCTGTGCTATAGCCAGAAACATTCAGTCCAGAAGACTCATCATTTTGTTAAAAGACGTGCAAAGCTTTTGTATAAATACATTCAGAGCAGGAAGATGAGAAGTACAGTAAGAAACGGACTAGATGTCCACCACCTCTAATGTCCACCTCTGTTAATCACACTACATTGTACAAATTCTTCACAAATGGTCATACGTCAGAATCATACCACATTGTTAGAATTCCTTCAGAATATTCTCTGAGACTTTACTGAATTCTATATAATCTTGTCTTTTCAAGATTGTTACACATATCCAACAATAAAACTAAAAACATCAAAATTAAAAACTGGGTAATAGCGAGCCTGCGTTCATTTAAAGTAAACTTTCAGCTTAATTCCCTAACTGTACATCTTTGGTGTGTTGTTTTAGTATAAGAACACTACACATACACACTAAACAATAAAACCCAAAACTCTGAACTTCACTCAGCAGTATTTTTCCTTAGAAATAAGATTTGTACTGTCATTTTAATTAACTTGCTTAAACTAGGGGCAGGGAGGGCCTAGCATTTACAACCTATAGGAGATACCAATTATTGAATGTTAACATTTATATCGCGTTGAAGTCCACAGTTGGCTCTACTGTTTATGAGTCAAAGAACATCCAAAGATACTTCTTGATTCAATATTTACTTTTAAACTTGTGAATGGTAATTATATAACCATGTCACTATAGCTTAATGGTGGTAATAATAAAATACACAATATAGGCATTCAATCCAGTTTTTTATTTTTTTTTGAGACAGTATGTCGCCATTGGTAGAGTGCCATGGTGTCACAGCTCACAGCAACCTCAGAGTCTTGGGCTTAAGTGATTCTCTTGCCTCAGCCTTCCAAGTAGGTGGGACTATGGACTACAAGCACCTGCCACAACACCTGGCTATTTTTTGTTGCAGTTATCATTGTTGTTTTAGCAGGCCTGGGCCGGATTTGAACCCACCACCCTTGGTGCATGTGGCTAGTGCTGTAACCACTGTGCTACAGGTGCTGAGCCAATCGCAGGGTTCAAAACCATTACTTTGTGGTAAAACATTCTTAACTTCAAGTCTACTTTATTATTAGAGATTTTACATCCTTCAACCAATATTCTGTACATCTTTGCCGAGATGAACCAATTTTAAACGTACTTTCTTTTTTGGTACACCAGTTATTCCAGTTTATACAAACCACCTGGGATAGAGCCCTTTTGATATTTTTCTTTTTTAAATACAAGTAGTTAAATGTGGTCAGCTGTCAAACTGCATGATGCAAGGAAAACCAGTCAGAAATAAACACTGTCACAATCTGCAGTAAGAGGGTCTTTAAGAGTGCAGTGATGCCTTGTTTAAAGTATTGTAAGTGCTCATACAATAAAACTGACTTCTGTGCTTGATCCTTTGGGGAAAGGACCACCGACCAGTACTTGCAGATATTTGGGAATACAGAAAACACTGCTGAAAACCTTGATGATGGAAATGTTCTGTGTACATACTGTTTAATAGTTAGCCATTTTAAAATACATAAATGCCTCTTGGTCAGTAAGTTTCTGTATTGCTATACAAATATGGATATTTTTTATGAAGAAACATTTAAGTGTGAGTGACTAAAGACTGTTACTAAATTCTTTGACATTTCTTCCTTGAGAAAGAATTCTTCCTCTCTTTTTTTCATCTCAGCTGGTCTTTGACTGGACTAATAAAGCACGGTGCCAAATCCAGGCCCACCTTCAGGAGGGCCCACAGGAACAGGTCCTGAGACATGGATTGGGAGGGGAAGCTGGATCAAAGCACCAGGCATGTAAGTGAAATCATACTGGACCCTCCAGCCCAGCATATGACGTGGAGCTCAAGAACTGAAGGACTGCACCCTGCAAAACTGCAATCCTCAAAATCAGGACCAATGAAGCAGTGGTTTTAAGCCACGAAGTGTTAGAGTTGGTTTGCACTGTTTTGCATCAATAGATAAGAGTCACAGATGGCAATCAATGACAATAGCCTTAGGAAGAAAACACCATCAAGTTTTTTGGCTTTTGTCAAAATGTTTTAATCATTTTTATGAACAGCTAAAAAGTACATTCTTACTTATTAGTTGGTTTTATATACTTAATATCATGACTTGATCTTATTTAATCTGACTTGAAACTCATTTATTAGAATGAGAATGCGGGTGTATACTATAATGAATGATTTTTAAATCTCTTAAATAAATTAGTTTCTTAATAAAATTAACACAGTAGCATGAAATATGCAACTTTTAACTATCAAATACTTAGCTAAGGAAAACATTTATTTACATTTGTATCTAGTCTGTATGTAGTGGGCTAGAGACTTATTTAAAGTATGTAAAGTCATAAACTTCTGAAAATACTATTAAGATCATCATTGCAACACAAACATACTAAATAACTTTCTATGAGGAATACTTGCTCAAAACCCAGGTGGGAATGTTACCTTTTGGGGATAAAACTAATAATTATTTAACATCATATACATCTATAAATATTGTAAGCTCTCCTAAGATCACAGGATCTCCATTTGCCTACTATGGATCTATTTAGTACATTTCTCTCCCACAATCAGCTAAAACAGGGAGTACAAGCATTTTATGCACGTGTTGGAGGTTGCAATGGGGTCTTCTCTGTTCAGGTACAATTGATGGTGGCTTGGAGCTCATCTAGTCCAATCTCTTGTGGGCACAGAAGTGTCTTCAAAATATCTCAGAGATTTGCATACCTCCAGACATGGGCCTTACAACCCCTCGGAGGAGTCCATTCCACAGCTGGGCACCTCCAGAGGGTGGCATGTGGGTAGGTTGGATGAGGACAGATACTGTCACTCCAGCCCCAGGGACAAAAGAGGCACCTGGGTGGAACAGGGCAGGAAAATAAATTAAGTCCAAAGGTGACCAGAGCCATGGCAGAGTGGGTGGGGCATTCCACAGGTCCCCAAAGCCTCTGGCTTGCTCCAGGAAGTGCTCAGGGTAGGCCGCTCACAAAACTGGGGTGTTAATGGCCCCCAAAGCCAATCATATTACTCAGGCCTGATGGTGTGTGTGGAGGTCTGTGGGCCATTAGACCCAAGGAAGACTTCCTAATGACCATAAGGAGCCTGAGGTGGACTTGTTATCCTGGCAGCAGCTGTCACCACGGAATTTGAATCCTTTGGAGCAGGTGCTGCTTGGAGGCTACCCAGCAGGCTGAGTGGGAAGGAGGGCGCAAGCCTGGGGACCCAAGTGTGGGACATCATGGATGGGGGCGCTGCACTTCTGTGTCTAAGGTAGGAGGGGTGAGGCCCATTTGTATGTTTTTATTAAAAATGAGAAATATGCTAAAAATGCTTTATTGCTAAAAAAAATGCTAATGACCATCTGAGCCTTTAGCAAGTTATCTTTCTACAGATAGAAGGTCTTGCTTCGGTGTTTGTTAGCAGGCATGAAAACAACATTAATCTCATCGTACACGCCCACCAGAACTTTTTCTGAGCAGCAAGTCTCAACAGTAGACTTAAAATATTCAGTAAACCATGCTGGAAACAGAAGTGCTGTCATTTAGGCTGTGCTGTTCCTTTTGTAGAGCACTGCAGAGTATCATTAGCATCATTCTCTTTGTTTTTGAAATAAACATTTATTTTTTACAAAACTACTTTGACATTCTCGTGGCTTGATTTCTTTTTGGTTTTCTATCCTTAAAATAGTTTGCATTTTGGAAAGGTCATTTTAAGTTGAAATGTCACAGCTTGTTAGGTGCCACAATAGATTTTTTTTTTTTTTACTTGAAATACATATTTTTTCTTTTCTTTTTTTTTTCTTTTAGGCTTCCACTTTTGCCTTCAGAAAATTAAAAAGGCTCAAAATTTAACAACAATAACAATGTTTAAGATAGGGACTAGAAACAAAAACCTCGCAAAGAACGAACAAAGACAAATACATTCAGAAAAGAAATCAGACAATTGCTGCAATGAACTATTAAGCAATAATAATACTGATAGTAATGCAAAGAAAGCAACATTGACATTGTCAAATACGAGTATATCTACTATAGAATGCTTTGACTCTGAGGGTCATCAGAGTTGGAGTCATCAATTAACTTATTATTTTTTTCCCCAAAGTATCAAAGAATAGACAACTAATATTTATAAAAAAGATAATTTCAAAAAACAGATCATGCCAAGTCTTACAGACAATAGAAGAAGAAGAAATACTTCAAAATCATTTCACTTAACCAGGCAGAGTAGATTTAGCATCATTCTTAAGGGGCCTAGGATTTTTGGAATGTAAATAAGCACTAGTTCCAACTGAAAAGTTATCAGTTGCATTAGCTCCTAAGAAGAAAGGCAGCCTGTCCTACAAGCCAGGCACTGATTTCTCCTCTCTGGCTGAGGGTCTTAGATGGCATCTTCTCTCAACGAAGGCTGCTTCCTCTATCCTGAAACTCAGTGATCTTAGCTTCATCTTCTGGACAACTTGCTACAGTTTCTCTACCAGCACTTACTGTCTCGCCTTGTACTTTTTAGGTCATGGAGAGAGCTTCTTTTTAAAATTCTCATGAACTAACCTCTGCTAGCTTCAAACTTTTCTCCTCGAGTTTTCTTATCTCTCTCAATCTTCAGAGAATTGAAGAGAGTTAAAGTCTTGCTCAGGATTATGCTTTGATTTAAGGCAATGTTATGGCTGGTTCGATCTTCTATCCAGACTGCTAAAACTTTCTCTGTGTCAGCAGTAAGGCTGTTTCACTTTCTGATCATTCGTGTATTCAATGGAGTGGCACTCTTCATTTCCTTAGAGAACTTTTCCTTCGCATTCACAACTTAGCTAACTGGTACAAAAGATAGCGCCTAGCCTCTTTTGGCTTTTGACATGCCTTCCTCAGAAACTTCATTTCTAGTTTTCAATTTTAAGTGAGAGATCATGACTCTTACCTTTCACTTCACCACTTATCAACCACTGTGGGGTTAGAATTGGCCTAATTTCAATCCTGTTGTGTCTCAGGGAATAGAAAGGGCAGGGGAGAGGGAGAGAGATGGAAGAATGGTGGGTCGGTGGAAGTGAGAACATACACATTTATTAAGTTCACCCTCTTACATTGACATGGTTCCTGCTACCCCCAGACAATTACAATAGTAACATCAAAGATCAGTTGTCACACAAATCACCACACATACAATAATAAAAAAATTTCAGTATGGTGCCCCATGATTGCATTAATGTACACAGCTGATTTAATAAAAAAAAGAAAAAGAATTTCAATTATTGTTGAAAGTTACCAAAATGTGAGAGAAATAAAAAGAGTATGTGCTGTTAGAAAAATGGCTCCAACAGACTTGTTCAACTTGGGGTTACTACAAACCTTCAATTTATAAAAATGCCAATATCTGAACGCGCACTAAAACCAAGGACGCCCCCAAGTCCATTTAGGCTGTAAGTCTTCCTTAGGAATTTATACACCTGTGATCATGAACTGTTTTAAAGTGTTACTTGATGACTTCAGTACTTTTTCTTTTTTTTGTAGAGACAGAGTTTCACTTTGTCGCCCTTGGTAGAATGCCGTGGTGTCATACAGCTCACAGCAACCTCCACCTCCTGGGCTTAGGCGATTCTCTTGCCTCGGGGTCCCTCCTGAGTAGCTGGGACCACAGGTGCCTGCCACAACACCCGGCTTGACTTCGGTATTTTAAGCCAGTGTATTCAAGGGTAGGGGAATGATGGAAGGGGAGGAGGAGGGGAGATAGGGGCATTGTGGTATATGACACGCCTCTTGAGGGTGGGACACAATTACAAAAGGGACTTTACTTAACAAATACAATCAGTGTAACCTAAATTCTTTGTACCCTTGATGCATCTCAAACAATAATAAAAAAAAACATGATGTTTAGTTCCTAAAAATATATATATATTAATACATATATTTATATAAATATAAAATTTTATATTTTATATTTTATAAATATATAAAATTTATACATATAAATATAAATATGTTATATATATATACATATAAAATATATATATATATGGAGTAAAAACTTCAAAACATGTATAGCATCCATGAGTAATCTCTGATTATTTACTTTGAAATAGAAAGTCACACAACCCCCACCCCCAGGTCAAATCCCAAACTTTAGCCAGTTTATAGACCAAGATCCCCTGGAATGCAGGGGAGGCCAGGTCCCCTTGAGGAAAGACCTGGAAATGCAACCAGAAGTTTATACTTTTAATCTTTCTCCCTATAGGGACTTTTTTGTGGAGTAACTGTGTATTGGGGAAAAGAAAATAATCACACCTTTTGGGGACTACTGGACACTGGTTCTGAATTGACACTAATTCCAGGGGCCTCAAAATTACCACATGTGGCAGGGACCTACGGAGGTCAGGTGATCAATGGAAGTGTAGCTCAGGTCTGTGGGTCCCTGAACCCATCCTGTGGTTATTTCCCCAGTTCCAAAATATATAATTGGGACAAATATACTCAGCACCTATCAGAGTTCCCACACCGAAAATTCAAGTATATAAAGGAAGGATTAAAGTAATTTCAGAATATAAAGAATACGGGGGAGAGGGGGGGGAGGAAAATACTTAAAAAAAAAAAAACACTTTTGCTGCACTAGTGTTCCTCTTTTTAAATTTTATTACTAATTTAATTATAATGATTAAAAATGTTTACTGTAATCCCAGAACTCTGGGAGGCCAAGGTGGGCAGGCTGCCTGAGCTCATGAGCTCAAGACCAGCCTGAGCTAGAGCAAGACCCCTGTCTCTAAAAATAGCCAGGCATTGTGGCAGGCACCTGTAATCCCAGCTACTGGGGGGAGGGCTGAAGCAAGAGAATCACTTGAGCCCAGGAGTATGAGGTTGCTGTGAGTTATGACACTATGGCACTCCACTGGGGGTGACAAAGTGAGACTTTGTCTCCCGAAAAAAAAAAAAAAAAAAGCAGTAGCTTAAATTTTTTTTGGTTTATTGCTATAATTTAGTTGTCCATATTAACTTTAAATATCTGCTACTTATCCAAAATAGGTACAAGACCACCCATTATAACAACAAAAGTTTAAATACACAAAAAAACTTACATTCATGCTTAAAGGAATTGATAAAAACAGAAGAAGTAAATATACACACAAACACAGTTATAGTAATTCCTCTCTTATCATTGGCATCCAAAATAATTCGTTTCTTTTTGTTAGTCTTTCAGAAATTTGTACTCATAGGTAGAAACCATTTCACTGTAGAGTTACAAGACGAAAAATGTATTCCAAACATGTTAGAACTAATATTTGTATACCACTATTTAAAAAAACACACATCTTTATTAGCAATGGATATATAATATAATCAAACTATATTATACATTTAAAATTTTACATATTTTTAAATTGTGATAAGATATACTAATCCAAATTTGTCTCTAGCCATATTACCCTTAGTGTAATTACCTTTGTGTAATAGACTATCTGACAAACTAAAGGACTATGGGTAAAATTTATCTGCCAAATGGACATGTATTGCTCTAGGGTATAACCCTACAAATCCTCTGAATCTCTGAGTCTTTAAAAGTTCTACTGAAATAAAATGTAAACATATCCAAATTAAGTTAAAAGCACTTGAAAGAGAAATTATAAAAAGTGGACTCAGAAGATTGTATTATCAATCACACGCTTTCACTGTTTAATAGGAAATATTCAACATTTGATTCCGTGGCTGTATCTTTTCTTGTACAACACACCAATTGAACAGAGAAATAAATTTTTTAGTAAAAAAAAATTTCCTCAGTGACCTCAATGCTAAAAGTCTCAGCAATCAGGGTGTTTCACCTGCTGATGAACACAGGGATGTAAGAAAAAACTACCATGAAGGTCCTCGTTGTCAGGCCCGTGACTGTATCCCCAGCCCTCTGGGAGGCCTAGGCAGGGGGATCCTTTGAGCTCAGGAGTTAGAGACCCCCTCTCTAAAAATAGCTAGGTGTTGTGGCAGGCACCTGTAGTCTCAGCTACTTGGGAGGCTGAGGCAAGAAGATCACTTGAAACCAAGAGTTCGGGGTGCTGTGAGCTATGATGCCACAGCATCCTACCAAGGGTGACAAAGTAAGACTCTGTCTCAAAAAAAAAAAAAAAAAAGCAAAAGAAATCTCCATTTTCTTTAAATCATCATCACTCAAAAATCATCATCTCAGTGAGGCTTCCATTAGATACTCCATTTAAAATTTTAACTTTATTTCCACCCTCAAATTTCATACTCCCCTTTTCTTGAATCCTTTTCCTGCCTCGACTCATTTGATCTCAACACTAACATATCCTACATCAGACTCCTCATTTTTGTTTACTGTCTGCATTCCTCCACTAGATACTAAGTTTTGAAGGAAAGGAATTTTGCTGCTTTGCTCACTGCTGTATATATCTAGGGCAGGTGGAATAGTCCCTGGCATATTATAAGCGCTTAATAAATATTTATTGAACAAATAATTAAGTGAGTCCAAACCAAAATATTCCAGAGAAAAAATTCTTAGTGATGTCATCTTCAAATAATAAATACCCTTCAACATGATCCATAATGGTTCCTGAAGTCAAAAACAGCTCTACATTTTTCTCATGATAATACAGAGAAAAATCAATTATCAGACTTAGAAATAAACAGCCATACTTTTAATAGAAACTCTTAATTTTAAAGATATTAAAACTGAGTCAACAGTGATGGCAATAATTTAGTTCTACTTTAGTATGGATTGAATGCCTAGTTAAATGCAAAAAGTAGCTAATTACAGGCAGAAATAGAATGAAAAGACATGTTTCCTGATTCTTAGATTAGCATTCTTTCCACAAAATTATGCTGCTACTTAAGAAAATGAACAGCCTTTTGGCAAATCATAGTAAAGAGAGAAGTAATCACATGTAATCATGTCTGCAATCCTAGTACTCTGGGGGGCTAATGTAGATGGATCACTTGAGGTCGCGAGTTGAAGACCACCAGCCTGAGCCAGGAGTGAGAGCAAGTCTCTACAAAAAATTGAAAAATTAGCTGAGTATGGTGGCATGCACCTGTAAAGTCCCACCTACGGGAGGCTGAGGTGGGAGGATTGCTTGATCCTATAACAGATTGAGGTTGCAGTGAGCTATGATAATGCCACTGCACTCTAGCCCAGATGAAAAGACCCTGCCTGCCCCCCCCCAACAAAAAACATGGGAAAAATACTCTGACCCATTAAAAATAAACCTAGCCACCATAAATAGTTTGTAGTTAAAAAAAAAAGGGATGGGTGGGTGGGCAATGATAACAGAAAGAAATATATAAAAAGGCTATTACCTTGTTTGGTTTTCTTTTCTCTTAGGAAGTAAAAACAATTAAGTGAAAATGTTTATCACTCCCAAGAAGGGAAAAATGATACTAGCTTTCTGACCATCCTTAGTGTCTGTGTCAGTGTTTTCATGGCATATAACTAAGCTCAGCTATCAAGCCAGGTATGAGAAGGGTAGAAGTTAAAAGACAAGACTGTGACAACTATTTGAGACACTGGGTTCAGACTCTAGTATCATAAGTGTGTTTAATTCTGATTCTTTAAGCCACCTAAAGCGCTATGAAGACACAAGATGATCTGCACTCAAAAACTCAGTTTTATTTTGCTGAATGGAACCATATACCTTGATAGACTATTTTCAATTATGTGATGGCTCAGAAAATATGTATGAATTCAGAGAATGTTGAGACCTTATCCTTTGCGATACTGAGAATTTAATCTTCCATTTGAAAGAATAAAATCTATCCAGTGAAGTTCCAATTATAGATTTCATAATGAATTCTATTTATTGCTTCCTGGACCTGTCAATTCCATTAATGGATGAATATCTCTTCTGAATCATAATTCATGAAGAAATGTCACTATTTTAGCAATGATATTTACATCAGAAACAGTAAGACAATGAGCCCATTCTATTTGTATCCTTTGGTCATTTTATATACAGTAATTGGAATTCTAGGAGAAATACAAAAGACAATCAAAATGTACACAGATATTAAGACACAATTACTTGCTTTTGATTTCAGAGAAACCAACAGGGGTAGTAGGGAAAAGACAGCTCTGATTTTCATGGTGCAGTGGGTAGGGAGTTGGAGGGTGGACAGAGGCCCATACACTGTCAGATAAAATTCTACGAATCACGGAAAGCGAGATTATAAGCATTCCTACTTAATGTGGCAAATATATTTAATCAAAATAAGTGAATGTCAGGAGTCTGAGCTGCAGTGAGCTGTGATCATGCCACTGCACTCCACCCTGGGCAACAGAGGGAGACACTGTCTCTAAAAAATAAATAAAACAACTGAACTCCATTGTGCAATCTTGGAAACTCAAAGTAACTTTAATTTTTAAAATGTAGCTCTTTGGTAAGAACTGTTATAGACGCAGGTTGAGATTCTTTTTGAGTCTAATGTGACATGTGACAACTTTCACATACAAAATTAAAGTCAAACTCCTTTGGTATCTACTTGTTAGAAGATGACACACTGATTGTGGTGATGCGGATATATCACAAAATATATTTAAAATGTTTTTTCTGGAAAAACACATGAAATATCATTAGGCTATATATTCATTTCAACTGGGGTTTTCTAAGGTGTAAGCCCTAATTACTCAATCTTTTAAAAATCAGCTATTTAAGCTGAGGTAGGTGAATCACCCAAGCAATAGCAAGACCCCAACCCTACTAAAAGTAGGGGGGGGGGAAAGCCCCCAAACTAGCAGGTGTTATGGTCAGTGCCTGTCGTTCTAGCTACTAGGCAGGTAGAGGTAAAAGGATCGCTTGAACCCAGGTGTTTGAGGTTGCTGTGCGCTAAGATGCCACTGAACTCTATGCAGGGTGACAGTGAGATGCTGCCTCAAAAAACAAATAATAAAACCAGCTATTTAAAAAATATTTAATTTACATCAAACGACAGGAATTTGGTATAGTAAAGTTTGAATGTGAAGCTTAAGTTTCGACAGTAATTCCAAAAGGATTTCAAACTTGCTTTCAATAGTGGGAATAGCACCAATATATATCTATATCTATAGAATATATATCTATTATATATAATATATTAAAACAAGTCTCATGTAACAGGGGGATATATAATACCTACAGACTTGGCTAGAGAGGGAAAGATTCCAATTTTTTGAAAGCAACAGAAAAAAAATTTTAATTTGGGAGCACCCATAAAACTTTAAGCACTCTCACACTCAGGCAACATTAATAAACCGTTTGCTCCGCTAAACTTTCAAAATGTATTTTAATCTCATTCCAAAAAGAAATAAAATTTCTAGATACAGCTACATCTCATCAAATCACTTTTTAACATACATTCAGCAATGTAAAATACTATAAGAATTCAATATTTTCATCTTTAATAATCTCAATATATTATATATTTAATATATAATATATATACAATACATACAGGTAGTCAGCAGGATTACAAAGTAATTTTTTTAAAGTCTAATCAATATTGATAAATAGTTTTAGACTATTAAAAGGAACTATTCAGGATCATAGAATAAAATAAAATATGGCAGGCCAAACCTAACAGCAATATTGCAAATGTTTACATGGCCAATCATTAAAAAAGAACTCTCAAGTTGGGTAGTATACATTTTAAAACAATATTCTTGCTACTCTAGCAGCAATACTTAAGCATGTACATCTCCATTAAATTTAAAGTAACTAATATAGCTTTCTTTACTGTAATATACAGTAGCAATCTCTTAGTTTCTGTTGGATTTTATTGTTGTTGGTGTTGTTTGAAGAGTAACTGATGAATTACCAACAGAAGTGACGTTACTCTTTTCCCTCCACTAAAGCATGGCTCAGGTTGAAGACTGTTCTATAGGTAACCACTACGACTATAAACAGTACCTTAATCCCACTAAGCGCAATTAATCAATAACTGGAGTCATATGAGATGTTGCAAAGACTGCTGGAGGTTTCTGTAAACCAAGGTAATCCTAAGTATTACCCCTGTAGATAGCCCTCGCACATCAGTAAATATAAAGAGTTAAAATTCCAATGCCACAGTGTAACAGTGAACAATCTATTTTGTGATTTTAAATATTATAACATTAATTCACCCTGAGAATACAGAGGAAACATTTAAAACAAGAGATTTTGATATGTTTTTTCTTTTTCCTTTGTATTTGCTTTCTTCTGGTTTTCATCAGCCCTTCAAGGGCACAAATATTTGAATTTAAAGTGAGACTTGTATATCCTTTTAGTTAACTGAGATTCATGCCACAGTCAGATATTGGTGATAAAAAAGTCCAAAAAGGCTTGTAGAAAAGAGGCAAGCAGCTATCCACCAGGTCAAAAAAGACAGAAGTCCTCGAAAAAGGAGAGGAGTAAAAATATTTTTTAAGCTGCTCAGCGCCACTGTTATTTGCGTAACAGTTACCTTCATCTTCCCATCAGCAGGTGGTAATTCAGAGTGAACAGAATTGGGGAGTAGGCTATTATCCACTGGCAAAGTAGAGAGAGGTTCTGGATAAATCCCCCAGGAATGATTACCTAGAAAAATCAAGACACAAATAAAACTTGAAAAGTAACTAATTCCAAGCTTTATATTAAAACAAAAATTAACCTATATTTGAAATTAACAATAAGAAGTTTAGTGACAGAATCATTTTATGTTTAAAATAAAGTACAATAATAATCTTTCTATAGTCTGAAAATTAACTCAACCAGACTATCTGACCTCATCAGTAAAGGAATACATAAAAAGCAAAAAAGTCTGCTATACTTTTTATTAACTCCACAAAAATCTGGTAAAATAATAAAAACAATTTTTTCCTTGTACAAGACATGAATCAATTACCTCTACTGGAGTGACAGGGAACAATTCAATAATTTCTAAGAATTCTTTTCTACCTCTAGAATATCAGAATAAATTTCATTCTCAGAAACTATCTATTATTTCACTGTAAGAAACTATTAAAAACGTCCAGAAATTTTTTCCATCACATACTTTCCTACACCAGACAGGATATGAGTCATATAATTTAGAATTGAGCTACCTATTTCTTTATATTTCATAGACTTCTAAAGGGCATTTACATCTGTGATCAACTCTATGATATCTACTAAGCCCACCTAAATAACACTTTTAGTTCCTTTGGGCTTCTTAAACCCCACATGGACAGACTGCCTGTACCATGCAAAAGGAAGTGATCAATACAGTAACAGACAGGTCTTGAATAATGCCACACAGAGACCTGATAGCTTAGTGAAGAGACTTGTAGGAGAACTTTGTCCTTCCACTGACAAATATTTACCCTCACAATATAAGTTACCTAAATAGAACTCACCAGATGTTTCTATAATTTATGTTCATTTACAACTACCTTGTGATAATTTAAACATTAGGCACTAAAACACCTTAAACCATCCTCTTGTGACCCAAAGGTAAATAAGATCAACAGTGTTCATTCAAATCACCTGGTACATTTGGAAATTAATCTTTAATAAACAATTCTTATATATAAAGCACAAAGTTATAAAACTATATAAAGTTTTCAAAGTCAAGATGATCTATCAACTTCTACAGCTAAAATTTCCCCTGGTTCTTCTTAAAACTTCTAAAGAGAGAAACAATTTTAAGAAGCATTATTTTTTTGTTGGTAATAGAAAGTATTAATTATAGGTAAAAAGCAAAAGATGTTTCCCAGTTGTCAGTGCATGCCTACCTAATGTTTTCAAAAGCAGAGTTGTGTGAAGCAGCATTACCAGCGGTGCCACATACTGCAGTGCAATGACACAAAGGTAATAAAAGACTCGAGCCACCTGCAACCAACAACATTCTTCAGTATCTGATACAGCTGACAGGTTATGAGTGAATTAACTTTCATATAGTTGTCAAACTGGAATGCTTAAGAGATATGCAATCCTTTCACGAGACAGAAGCTAAATGTTAGGAAGTTTGCTCTCCATTGTAAGTGTCCCCTTTTTGAAAACTGATTTCAGAAAGGCCCCCTTATCTGAAGTTAATAGAATTTGAGAATATTAGAATATATTCTGTAAAATTATTTCTTTATACATAGAAATTAATGTATATGTATATGTTAGTTGTATATACACAGAAATTAATCACTAAAATTCAAATGGTATATATTCATTTATTCATTTATATTTCAATGATAAAACAAAATGCTTAAATCTGTAAGGAGATCTATCTAAAACATCAAACTCAACAGCAGTAGAGTCATACATAAGCATAAACTCACCATAAGTAAATATTAAACCCCCACTCTACATGAACACTTTTCATTGAAGTCAAATATGGGGAATATAAAAATGTGTGAGAGATGAAACGAAGTGCTTAAATCTTGATAAATGCTCCTAAGTATAAAAATGAATCAAAAACAGGTGACTAATACCAAATCTCTAAAAAAGACATAATCATATTATAGGTCTACTATAGATTTCTATCCCTTTCCTTCTACAGAATCCTTAAGTTAAACACTTACATTTCATGCAGTAAATTTAGCCGCTAATATTTCCTATCCTTTAAGCCATAAAGTGTGGACAAAATATGTCTGTCAAATCAATTAGGAGTCCCATTTAGCAATGGAAGACACATCACAGCTCTATACCACTCAACTGTGTGACACTTGAAGAATTTAAGGCAGGAAAAGGAATCGAAACCCGCTCTTTACTTAGCACCAAAATCAGATCTAGATCTCTACACTATCTGTCAGCTTTAGAACAGTAAGTTCATTTACAGTACGAATACTATGTATTAAAATATTATATATGAAGGGAAACCAATTTTCTTTTTAGCAATACACATTTTTTCTATTTTTCTTTTTAACTATGATATAAAACTTACCATTTTCTGTAGCTCAACTGTACTTATTCGCCCTGCTTCTTTTTTCATCTGATCCACACATTTCTGGGCTAAGTTTAAATAAGCTTGCAGGTGACTACGCATCATGGCCAACCGTAAAGCACACAGCAGGATTATTAGCCAGAGTCGGAGAGTATCAAACGTAGCTTCCGTCATTCTACAGATCAAAAAGTTGATAGGGTGCTCTCAAAAGACTACAGTGTGCTAGCATGTTAGATACATGTTAACATTCACCACATAAAATGTAGGAAACCTATCCTTAGGTACCGTTGGAGACATAATATTTTCCACTTGCATAACAGAACTAGGTAGATAAATGTATCTCGATAGATAAACAGAGGAAAAAGTAGAGCAACACTTGGGATCCTTTTCTCTACTTACCCTCCTCTATGGAAGAAAAACTGGCTGTGACATGAAAATAGAGGTTGGGTGCTCTTAAACTAGACGCTAGGAGAAAGAAAGGAGAAAAGCACAGGGAGTGCCTGTGTAACAACAAATCTAGTTAATGACCTGTCACTGCCTATAGCTTTGTCTGATTATATACATACTTGGATGTGATCTTTCACTCTGCAGAGTTCTAACTAGGACCACTGTAAAATTAAAAATTCTGATATATTATAAAGAAATCTGATGCCCCGATTCCTCTACAATTCACTGAACCTGCTATGTGCTAAAGCTGGCTCAGTTCTGAGCAATTCCCTCAAGACCAAGGTGAAGGAGGATTCCAGGTGAAATGATGCACCCGCAGGACATCTTTTCAGAGCCTAGATGGGTGGTGAGGGCTCCTTAAAGGGTTCAGAAAGAAAAGAGAAATAATTTCTGAAATCTTTTGGGGGCTTAATGTTCATAAAAGACCATGGCTTCTACTCTGATAAAAGGCTACTTTGTAATTTGAAAGTAGTGACTACACCACCCTGGCATTTAGTCTCATCTTTAGCACATGCCAGACACCTAATGTGGCCATTGAAATGCAGATTCATTTGCTACACAGGACCAGGAACTTCGCAGGGGCAGGGTCTCCCTGAAATTCTTAAAAACATGAGGCAGAACAGATGAACATAAAGAATATGTGGAAAAAGATTTTTTTGTAAAAAAAAAAAAACTCATAATACTTCTCCCTCAAACAGGTTCTATTATCAATCCAACCTCTGTCCAGCAGAGAGCACCAGGAAAGAACTAAACTATTATAAAAACTGGGGGCATGACGTTGAAGAATAACACAAGAGATAGAAAAGGTAGAGAAGACATGAAAGGTTACAATTCTGTTTTACTGTTTATGAAAGTCGAAAATGGGAACAGGACCAAAGCTTTACTATGTCTGCTCTCTTTTGCTTCCTTTCACAAGGTCATGAGTTGCATATGGACATAAAATTCCGAAGGAAAAACAGTACTGGCTGAGAAGAATAAAGGCAAAAAATTCTGTCAACCCATTTCCATTATAATGAACAGTAAGACTGAGGAGCCAGTCACGTGGGAGTGACGGTAGCCAAGACACAAGGCTGCTCACAGCCTTCAATCTCCCCAGGGCTCAGTACTGTGTTCCCTGGAGTTTTGCAACAAGTAAAAATGACTGGTAGCAGCCTGAAGACAGCTAATCACAGCCTCTGAGAATAATAAGTAATGGAATTGAAGAGAAGAGAATAAGGCATTGAATCAGAAAATTATTTGTTATGAGGTTAGGATTTAGGATAATAGTCATTAAACAGCATCTTCTATTCAGATTATTCAAATATCATCACATGTGTCCGATAAGGAGACATGATGGGTTGTATCGAAAAGAATCCCGAGTGGGAGCAAACTATATAGGCAGAGAACTGGTAGAAGAGATTCCTAACGCTGGTCTTGCTTTCCTAAATATACTTTTTTGGTTTTTCTTTTTAGGGGGTCATGAGCACAAATAAACTCTGTTTATCCATTTTTTTTTTTTTTTGATGCTGTATCAAAAGACATGAATGAATTTAAATACATTTCCAGGTTGAAACTGCATTATAACCATTTTTGTTTCTAACTAAAACTAAAAACTTTTCCAAACCAATCTGTCCATGTGACAGAAGAACCTGTCACTTTTCCTTCACCCCATTATCTTTGGTTGATGGCCAACTGTTCTTTCACAATCTAACATGTGAACTTTGAATTTTAAACAAAAATTAAAAATCATCTGTCCAATCACTTAATCACTAACTCTTAATTAAAGAAGAAAAATGGAGCAGAGGTCAGATTAATTTTGTTTGAACTGTTTATGGGATGAGGAGGAAGAAAACTATAGGAAGGGGGGACCTCACGTCTTCACATAAACTTTCCCTTACAATTTAATATACACCACGGGGAAAGTCCCCGACCTATCCCCATTTCCATTAAGTTTTCACTACTAATAAATCCATACGAAGTTCAGTTAGGCTAAAAGTAGGAAGTGCATAACCACCAAATGTTTGATGCATAACAAATATGGCTGAATAACCTTAGCCGAATTATTTAAATTCTGAGTCTGTTATTTCATCTCTAAAATGGGATAAGAACCTCAATAGACAATTATTATAAGAATGATCTATAAAATACGCAAGTCTCAATACCTAGCATAAAAGCCAGTTTCCTTGCTTTCCCAATTTTACCAATAATATATAATTGGTAAAAATTACAGAAACATGAAATCCAATTTCTACGACCAAATTTCAAGGAGGAATTAGGAATACTTTCAGCATTAGAGACGTGAATTAGAAGTTTCTCTAAGATTTCATTTAGAACTCCAGGATCCTTAGAATTACTTTTAAATACTTAGGGTATGTGCCAAGTTGAAATTACCATAAAGGTTTAGTCATGTGGGGAAAAAAACATTACTTCTTCATTTGACTATTTTCCTAGTTCAACAGAATTAACTATAAAAAAAAAAAAAAAGTCATGGTTGTCACTGATTTTATACTCCCAAACAAAATTTGTAACCAGGATCTAAAGATGTATATAATATAAAATGTGCACTGTGGAATCAATGACCAGTCAAGTTTTTCTACTTTACTTTTGATGAGGCAAAGCGGTGAGAGGAACATTTATTAAGCGCTATTTCCAGCTGGTTGCATTACATGGGTTTTTTCATTTAACTCTTAAGGATAATCTTGTGAATTAGATACTATTAATACTATACATGGTAAATAAATGTGTGTGTGGTGTGTGAATTCAGTAAAACTTTCGTTATCTATTTTAACTTCATTATAGTAATCACAATATCATCTACATATAGCTTAAAGACAGTGGGTGATTTTTTATTTTCTATATAAAGAAGACTTTAGTATATGCATGTTTGAGCCACATGCAATAACTCTGTTCTCAGCATCATTAGTTAAGATGACACTTCTACACTGTTATCCTAAGTATACTAAGCATCTGGGAGCTCCCTGCATTTGGTCATTCCCCCCCAAAAAACAAAAATATGACTCAAGTCATCATTTCCACCTAATAGAAGTTCCTACCGTAGTGTTTTACAAAATAGCCGAACTTCCTAGCACTCTGGGAGGCCAGATGGGGAAACAGAGGCTCAGAGAAGAAGTTAAATATCTACCTTAACTGACAGTTCTAGTAAGTGGCAGAGCTGGAGTTTGAACCAGCTTTGTCTGAATCTTTCTATAACCTTAATATAGTTCCACAAGGCTAATGAGTTAACATATTAAGTACAGTTATTAATTCCTTTTAGTAAGTTATCTGTTTCTTTACCATCTTCTGCTGTTAAAATATAGTTGCCTAATAGAGAAATATGAACCAGTATTAGCTAATAATGTTAAGGGATTATTTTTAAGTTTTTAAAATGTGATGGTAATATTATTATGTAGAAAAATATAATTTTTTAGAGATGCAAATTAAAGTACGCACGTAAAATTATGATGTCTCTAATTCAATCGAAAAATATTTCATCAAAAAACACCAACAAAAAATGAATGAAGCAAACATGGACAATGTTAACAATGTTAAATACAGGGGCTTTACACAAGGGTTTCCATTTCTACCATCCTTTTTTCCTTCACAATTTTCACAATTCAAAAAAAAAAAATAAAAGAACTGTAGAAGGTATTGAAAGGCATAGTGACAACAGAAAAATGTCAGATGACAACTGGACATTAAGAAGAGAAAACAACTTAAAAATGTACAAGATAATCTCAGTGCAAAGTAGTAATCATTAATATTCATTAACAAAGATCACAAAAAGGTCAAATGATAGCCTATAGCTTCAATTTTATAACACATCTTTTAGCATTTCTATTGATGTCTAAAAAATACAGTATCCCAGTTTATCATTTATAAACTTCATACGAAACATTTAGGAAAGTAGTTTTGATTATGTAATGAAACAAAACTTAGCCCTCTAATACTTACAAAGGAACATTTTCTTTACCCAGTGGTGGGTTCATAATGTAGTCTTTGGTGATTGGTTTTACCCAGAGCAGAACCATAAATAAAGGTGCCAAGAAGTTGATATGAAGTAGTGTTCTGAAAGTATGTAAGAAATAAACATAAAAATCCAGAAATAACTTGTGCTAATAAACTACAGAAACCTGAGTCTTACTAAAATGAAGGCAGGAACTATTTGCAGTATTCCATATTACATACTACTGTCACGACCATCACTCTATAATTATCGTCATCATTTACCACCAACTTGAGCCTATGAGAAACTATATTATTATCTTAATTTTTTAGATGGGAACATTTAGATACAGGGAAGTTAAGTGACTTGCTCATGACAATATAATAGGTTAGGAGCAGATGTAAGACTAAAATCTAAATTTGTTCACATCTATTACTCTTTAATAATCCTACACTATATCCCTAATAAACAGGTATTTTAACAATTCTCTAACTTTAGAGAGTCAATGGATCTAATGGATTGTTAGTATAGAAGAGTCAACTGTAACAAAGCACCTGCTCATTACCTATAAATAAGAGATAGCAATTAGCAAATTCCAGAATACCAGAAGGCATGAGGTAGATGGAGCCTACTCAACAACTTACAAAATGAGGACTCCTTCAAAATGTAACCAGCACGTATCAAGTTTAAGTTACATCGTGAAACTCACAAGTGACTGCACGTTTTTATTTCTTTTTCAACTATTATGATTATACCTGAAATTAATTTCCTTATCCTATACATATCAAGAAAATTTACATTACTCTTAACAAGGCAATGTATCTAACACAGCAAAAGGTTTCAGGTTTGAGTGATAACATCATTGTTAATTGTTCAAGTTTGTAATCTACAGAGGCAAACGGCTGGTAAAAATTTTTCTTACTTTAGAAACAATGCAAATTCTTCAGACTATTTTATTATCATCTACTGCTTACTTTATCAATCACACTTAAGGGCTAGACTGGAGGATTAAAAACACACACAGATACATACATTTTAAAATACCATTACATAGGTAAGTGACAGTGATTTGTGTGAGGAAACAGGCTTGGTCAGGAAGTCATGAACCCCTGGCAGGAAAAGGTGGAACTTTAGTTCTAACCACTAACATTAAAATAGGTCCTAGTGCCTGGCCACAGGGGGTGAGGAGACTGCTTAGTGCCAGTCCTGTTACTTTCCTACAGAACTAGCTCGCCCCATACCCCCGTATCAAGGCAGAGGGCTACAACACAAGGGGCTACAGTAAACTGGAAATAAAATCTCAAATACCGAAGGGAAAAATTCTGAATAGAAAGCCACATTTTTACCGAAAAGGACACTAAAACGTGTACCCCCAACCAATACTAAACGCTTTAAATGTTTTTATAAAGTGATTCTTTCATCCCACAGCCTGTGTAAACCATCAGATGTGGGGGAAGAAAGCAGCAGTATTAGGTATGCAGTGTTGCTAGGGAACACTCTAGTACCAAGAAGCAGACCACAGCGGTTTCAGTAGCTTGTGAAGGGCTCCCCTCCACCTACCCTTTTCAGCTTATTTAAATCATAACACTGGGGTTAGTGGACTGAAGTGTAAGTGTGTGTGTGTGTGTGTGTGTGTGTGTGTGTGTGTGTAGACATGGGGGGGAACTGGGTTTTGTCGTAAAAGGAGCCATTAGGGAGATGGGTGGTGGGAGAATGGCAGGATGTAGCCAAAAGCATGCTGAGTAAAAAGAGGGAGGAAAAAAAAGCAGGAGGAAGGGGTATGTAGAGGGTTATGTAGTGAGAGGTGAGAGTAAGTAAACACACGCACAAAGCTATGTAGAAAGGGAGGGTGAGGTGAAAATAAAGACTGCCAAGATTAAATGAAAGGAAAATGGCATTGGTAAGAGAGACAGAATGTAAAAGACCACAGAGACTTGGCATCATTAAAAATAGGGTTTTAAAGAACAGAAACCTCAGAAAATGCAATCACCCAGAGAACTTAATGACTATAAGTATGCATATCAAAACGGAATCGTCTCAAGTTGGGCTTCCACTGCAAAACAAAACGATGAGACAGGAACTTTGATCTGAATATGAGTTGAAGTAGATATAAACCTGCCTTTCTGCCAAGATGTCTACATCAACAGAAAATCTCTGACAACCACAAAGAATACAGTAAATGGGCTTTGAACTATACAGAGAGATTCAATGTAATTTCTTCATTTCAGAACTAAAATAGAATCTGGTAGTTAAAAGTATGTAACTCTGTCCCATATTAGCAATCCCACAATAAATAATTCATTATTCTAACAAGAGCCTAGTAAGGGGATCAATAACTTAAGGAAAATAAACATCTCTATATATGTATAACTTTTAGCTGGAAAATGTTTTAAAATATTTAAATATGACATTAAACTATTTAAATAAATGTATATAAAATTTAGATGTTTATAAATAAAAGAATCTAATTTTTAAAGAAAGATTTCTTTAGATCCCCAACAAATGTAGAGATTGCAATATCGTTAAGTCTGGGTAGTAAAAAGAAATAACGAATTTTGGTATTTTGATTTTCATAGGTATAACACAAATTTAATAATCAATGATATATATTTTTAATGCAAGACTTAAAATTTAGAGGCAAATAAAAGAAATTTGCTAACAGTTGAAAGAGGAAATAGTGTAACATCAAATGGTTATTTGATTATTAATTTTCAATACAGTAATTTATGATTATATTACAATAATATACCTTCATTAAGATGGAAAACATATATTTATCTGCATGTGCTTATGTACATTTTCCGCTTACTGTGTAATTTTTTCTGTTGCCAAATTCAGGGCATCCAGATGCATTTGAGCCAGCCGTAATCCAGGAAATGTCAAAAAAGCCCCAATGAGTGAACAGAAAATAGCCAGGAAAAATTTGAAAGTAAGTTTTGAAACAGGACCCCTAAAAATAAAAGTTTTTAAAAAGCTGATAAATTTTCATAATTAACTTTCTATGAGTTTCCTTTCTTCTAATCAATCATCTTACAGATCACAGTAACAACACTGAAACACTTTTCTACAAAGGACTGCTACCCCTCTAGTGCCTATACTGGACCGTGGTGAACTGTGAACTGCTACCCCTCTAGTGCCTATTCTGGACCGTGGTGAGCTGTGAACTGAACTGCAGCACTTGAGTCACAGTCACAACAACCCAACCCACACATTTAATACAGAATCGATAAATGGTCTGGATATGTGTATAGTTTTAAACAAAAGCAAAACTAAGAATTCTATAAAAGATACTAACTTTACATAGCTGTCCAACTATGAGCATTGATGTTTCTATAAGTGACAATTCAACTTTAAAAGAACTGATTTAAAACAGCCATTTATAGTAAATACTGCTTTATTAAAAATGGAAAATTTAAATAATGCTTAATTTTCCAAAAACTTACTGAGATTCTAAACCTTGCTTTTCAAGAAACAGCATGGCACTGTCTGAGAAATTTGTAAACCCTGTAGGAAAAAAAACAGATTACTCTTCTCACTGGGGTAAAATACAGAATCTTTCCTTGGAAATAAAACACTAGAAAACAGAGCATCTTAAATTTTGAAGTGACTAGCTTAGCTCTTTCATGTGTTCATTAGTATGCCATAATGCAACGAAATTTGGTTATTAGCAGGAACAGTCTTTGAAAACATCCCTTTGATATTTGTACATTCCATAAGTGTGCATAAAATTTGCATTAATTCTTTAACTATGTGAGTAAACTTTAGCATTACAGAAACTTATTTAACTGTAAGGAAAAAAATGAGGAGACAGTATTTTTGGAAAGAGGTTAATAAAAAACTTACCTAAAACAAAAGCAGAAAAGATCAAGATCATAGAAATCATAAAGGTTAATTATTTAGAACATTGCAGGGTATATATTTCAAACTTAATTTTAACAATGTGCCAGACATAAAACTTACTTAAATACTGAGGTCAAAAATATTAACACTAGATAGAACGAAACTGATTTTTAAAGTTGTATGAAACTATTACCTGTTTCAAGTCCAAACTCCAGATAATTTTCTGTTACAATCAAGACTGCCATAGCTTTAACGAAGAAAAAAAATCCAAAGGTGACACAAACTGACCTTTCACCACCATCTTCTACTTTAAAATAGTGTGTAGTTAATGAAAATAGAACTTTGCTGCAGAAGGAAAAGTTCAGGAAAAACCACAAATAACTTTGTGGATGCTACACACAACCATTTTTATAGGACCTAGACTCCAATAAAATTCAGGTACAACATTTATTTTGATTCTACAACCTGCTTATCTATAAGAGACCCTTTGAAAGGAAGAGAAAAACTAACGAAAATCTGAAGTGGAGTTTATAACATTTTTAAATTAAGGAAACTTATAACTGTACATTAAACTGTAAATAGGGAATTTATTTCTAGTTTACCTCACTCAGATTTTACTAGGATCTTATTACATGTGCAGGAATTTTATGCAATAGGTTCTACGTGACATGAAAAGCCAAGAGTAGAGGTTATTTTAGGGATGTATCTTTACTGCACGTTTGTCAAACAGCTTACACATTTATAACTAAACATATCACACACATCACAGAAATCACCTGTAATCATCTAACAATTGTAAAATTTGAGAATTACTAATAGCTACTGTTGATATGTGAAATCTGAGTCTATGGCCATACCACCCTGAACGTGCCCGATCCCATCTGATATGTGAAATCTCAGACTACCATTTGAACTAAACAAAAATCTCCAGAGAAAACAAGTTCCAACTGAGTATTCAAGATCAGCCAAAGTTTCAACATGTTCACCTATTAAAAAATACTTCACATCTCTCCAAGAAACACACAAGTTGATTTAATCAAGATTAAATCAGCGCATGGTCCAGAGCTAGAACTTAGATCTCTATTATAACAAATTGTTTTTGAAAGTATAAAAAACAAACAAACAAACAAAAACTGGCACTTTATAAACAAAACTAGAAAAGCACGTTTTACATAATTATGTCAAGCATGGAAAATAATAACAATTAGCATTTAGTATTTTCCCTGTGCCAGGAGACATTACCAACTAAGTGATATAATCCCAGCATTAACCATGTTATTATCATTACTTTACAGACTTTTTTAAAACCTTAAGAAGTAGAACCTGGCACAGGGGTTCACACCTCTGATCTCAGCACTTTGGGAAGATAGATGGAAGGATTCTTTGAGGCTGGCAGTTCAACACCAATCTGGGCAACATAGGTGAGACTTTGTCTCCACCAAAAAAAAAAAAAAAAAAAATTAGCCAGGCGTAGCAGAACATACATGATTATGGTCCCAAGCTTTTGGGACGCTGAGGGAAAAGGGACTAATAAGCTCAGGTGTTCAAGGCTGCAGTGAACTACAATGGATTTTACCACTGCATTCCAGCCTGGTTGAACGAGACTTAGTCTCCTTAAAAAAAATCAAGTGTGGCAGAGAAGTTAAATAAAAACCTTAAGTCACAAAGCTAGACTGGAGGCAATTGGTACGTGTTTAAATCAAGGCAGCCTGAATCCAGAGTCTACGCATTTAACAATGGACTACACTGGACCTACTGTATGCAACACCTGACTGACGTGGGAGTTCAGCAGTACCAACAAGAAATATTCTCAAAACAGAGGCGAAGACTTCAAATATTTGTAGAATCCGAAAAATCTCTATTCAGGAATGGGTGGGCAAGGATTGTGCTTCTTAAAAGAAAGCTGTCCTTTGCTGCTCTGTTTAAAAATGGTTAACATAGTCATTACTACTTCTCTACTCTCAGGGTACTTAGGGCACTGGATATAAACAGAGTCCCAGCTCCTCTAGCCATGGGCACCTACCTCTATGTAGGCCAATTTGACGGTAATGAAGGAAATGTAACATAAATCAATAAATCTCAACTAGAATGTAAACTCCATGAGATCAAGGAATTCTTTTTCCTTTTGTTTACCTCCGCAGTCAGAGTACCAAGAACAGTGCCATAATACACGTAGGTGCTCAAATAATTGGTAAAGGAATTTTGCCATAGAAATAATGTTTCACGTGGTAGTTTAGGTAAGCAGAAATTCTGTGCTTTAATAGTTAATACAAGTTTTGAAGAATAATATCAATAACAACACTTTCCCTGGGATAATATACTCAAGTCCTAATCAATTAATACTTTTAAAGAAAATTTTTAGCCTAAAATCTGCTTTTATTGGTGATAATGTTAATACAAATTATTTACTACTCACGGATAAAAGAGATTTTTCCGGGTATGATAAAGGCTAAGATTTTGTTTTCTTAAGGCTTATCAGCAGACAGTTTCCCTTTAAGATGTCAAAGCAATACTAAGTACAGCCATAGCTCAGTTTTACCCACCTATTCCTGGGGCAACCAGAACCTCAGAACAAGGCCTCATGGGAAACGCCTTCATTCATCTCCCGAAGTCGAGCACCTTCCTTTTCAGTCCCTTTCAAGTCCCTGTTCTTGGTTAATTCCACCCTAGTTTCCTTTTCACATGAATCTGTTTTTTCCTCAAATACTATAATTCAAAATAGATAAAGTACTTTCTCAAGTTTGTTTTTCTGATTACTTATTGAGCAACATTCTTTGAAAACAGGTCTGTCCTGTATGTTACATTACAGATCAAATGAACTTTCATCGGCTAAACTTGGGAGGAGGGGGATGCCATTTATATTATAGTAAGATTTCTCTAAGATTTTATTTTCAAGCATTTTAGAATGCAATCTATATGTAACTCAGTACTATCTAAAAATTGCTATACTAACAACTGATTTCAACATTTTAATACATTTCTTTATACATTATTATCAAGGTTTTATTTCTAATGCCATACTTTACAAATTACTTTACTTCTAAACCAAGACAAATTCAAATAATGAAAAGCTAGATGACCATCCCTAAACTTTCTAATAATAAAGACTTCGGGCAGCACCTGCGGCTCAATGGGTAGGGCACCAGCCCCATATACCGAGGGTGGCAGGTTCGCACCCGGCCCCAGCCAGTTAAAACAGCAGTGGCAACTGCAACAAAAAATAGCCGGGCATTGTGGCGGGAGCCTATAGTTCCAGCTACCTGGGAGGCTGAGGCAAGAGAATCGCTTAAGCCCAAGAGTTGGAGGTTGCTGTGAGCTGTAACGCCACAGCACTCTACCAAGAGTGACAAAGTGAAACTCTGTCATAAAATAAAATAAAATAAAATAAAATAAAATAAAATAAAATAAAATAAATAAATAAAAAAGACTTCTTTGGGTTTACATACTTGTTATAACAAATATGTGCTTTAGTATTCACAGAACCAGAAAAACATACAGAGCAGTGGTTCTGAACCTGTGGGTCGCAACCCCTTTGTAACAATGAAAATACATCCTGCAGCATTAGGAAAGCTGAGAACCACTGATACAGAGCTTCAGCTTGAACATTCTCAAGACATTTATCTACCAGGTTTGTAACTTTCATTCCAACTGTCTTCTTATATTCACCATAACTCAGGTTACATATACTGGCCAAGTGTTTGAACAAATCACATCTTTGATGTAAGACATAGTAACTACTAAACGAGTAAATGCCACTAGTTTACATTTAACATCCCTGAAATATCTGGCACCCAAATGTAAAGTTATATTGTTCAATTTAACTCTGCAGTACTCTGGCTATACAATAATGCAGAAATCTGACACTGCTAACATATAGAAGGTGATTCACATAACTGACGTCAGTTTTTCCATGGAATTTAGCATGGGGGGAGGGGAAGCTAAATTATTTTTAAAACACAAGCTATAAATCTTCAAATCTTATAACCTACAAAACCAACAACTCAGCAAAGTATAGTAAGAATTTAAAGATTAATGATTACATTTCAGCTTTTATTTTGCAATGTAGTATCTGGCAAGGTCTCCATGTTATTCCTTCAAAATTCTTTTTAAAATCACCTAACATAGTTGTATAAGTTTTCCCTAAACGTATTTGTCAATTTGGTTAACAGCTACTAAATCCTTTAAAAAACAATTAGAGAATACCATACCACTGCAGAATTTGGTACATTTTGTAATATCAGGCTTAACTGTGACTGTCATGTTCTTAGGATGTCAATTTCAATTAAAATAATTTAGAGATTTCACAAAAACATATTTAGTTCCCATATCACTTTAAGAAAAATATGTCATTTTTTTTGGCTTGTCTACAGCTCAATCTTTGCATATTGCCTACCACTATTCTTTTCTCCTTTTCTATAAAAGTATCATTCATTTCAGAGTTTTTGCATTTATGCTCTCACCTCAAAGACAAACACTGGTAGTCTATGTTCAGTAAAAAGACTTTCTGGAACAAAAACATTGGAAAAACTATCTATTAATACATTGAGAGACTAAGACCCTAACAGTAATTAACAGTTTCCAACTGGAGACACTGACAGCAGCTGCTCTATCACTAACACACTTATCCACTAACCTCAGCAGAAATACATTGTTCCCAGGGAAAATCCTTACGAAAGGAGCTAGCTATGTATGCCAGGAAGAAAAAAAGATTAAAAATCGTTCATCTAAAACATCCTGCATAATCTTAAGCTCTTAGAATAGTTTTATAATTAACCAAAGTAATAAATATACTGTAATTTGATTTTACATTATTATTTACTTTTTGGTAGCCTCGTAAGGAAAATAAGACTTCCCTGCTTAAATTTTCTAACTTCTCCTCAAAGGATTAAACAAAGTACTATGCACAGAAGAGTCTAGTACATAACTGGCTTTGAAATTATGCAATTTTAAAATCATAACCTTACAATATGTATGATTAATAAGTGGTATTATTCACTTAGCAATGGAGCTGAAAGCCAGGTTAATTAAGTGTGAAAAAGATGAAAGCAAACCACAGAAAACAAAGATCTGATTTTACACAAACAGAACTAGTAAAACATTTTTCCATGCAAATTGTGGTTTTTCTTTTAAAAAGTAGAGAACCTATCCCTGGGTACCATGTTTTCTTGAACAAGTTAGGAAAAACTTCCTAAGTCTTACACTTTTGTCTGAACTATAACATTTAAGATAGAATTTAAGAAACACTGCTTAAGAATAGTATTGAGATTCTAAAATACAAATGCCCAAACTTTTTACTCCAGGACATTCTGAGTCCCATGTTTTTACTCATTTATCTCTTTTCAGAAACAAACAAAAAGCCCCAAAGCCAGTGGTTTATTTTACTAGCACAGGTTGAATATCTGTTAACCAAAATGCTTGGGATGGATCAGAAGTGTTTTGAATTTCAGATGCTTCCAGATTTTATATTATTTGCATATTGAGATATTTTGGTGATGAGACCCAAGTTTAAATAGGAAATTCATTTATATTTCATCTATACCTTATATACATAGCCTGAAGATAATTGTATACATTTAAAAAAATAATTTTGTACATGCAACAAAATTGTGACTGTGTTTTGAACATGCCCTGTCACATGAGGTCAGGTATGAAATTTTCCACTTGTGTTATGGTGGTGCTCAAAGGTTCAGATTTTGGAGCATTTTGGATTTTGGAGTTTTGAATTTAGTGATACTTTCTTGGTATTGTAAGGAAGAGCTTACACAATGGAAGAGGACAAGAAAAAGTGGGAGAATTTTAGAAACAAAATATAAAAACTCCAAAACTCCTTTCAATATATAGGTATGATCTCTCTCACAGCTTGAAGGCCTTAAGTCCAGGTTTGAAAACCACTGCTTCATTTGTACTGACTGGATACTAGAACCTATAAAGACACAATTTCCAACTCCTTCATTACACTGCAAAGCAAATAACATCTTTGGCCAAAAGTGATACCAAATGGTCAGAATGAAATTTCCCCCAAATAACATCTATCACCAAATATTTTTACTCTAAAATAATAAATTACAAAATATGTCAACATCAGAGGTAAAGGAAACAAAATCAGATGCAACCTGATCCAGGCAGGATCTTGCTCTTATCATTAGTACTTTATAATCTCACTTCACAAATGCCCCAAATGCTATAGTCCCTACCTCCTAAATTCCTATCACACACCAGATAAATCTTAAAACCATGTTATTTACTGAGTCCCATATTAGAACAAAGCCTTAACCCAAATGTATACTGTCACCTAGTTATAC
Organism: Loris lydekkerianus; assembly: GCA_963574355.1. Classification (NCBI taxonomy): domain Eukaryota; kingdom Metazoa; phylum Chordata; class Mammalia; order Primates; family Lorisidae; genus Loris; species Loris lydekkerianus. The sequence goes on from CAUYPK010139405.1 coordinate 31,820, forward strand.
CCACATTTTTAAGCCTTTATTTAATAGTCCCCCAAACTCCACTCAATCAGAATACTGGTACTTACCATCCCCTGAAAGCAATCACTACATTGTCTTGGATCTTAATCTATTACCTGAACTGCCCTTTTCCCTTCCCCGCATCTAATCAAAGACTCAACTAACATTCCACATGACACTATATCCTCTCCTGGCCAGACCATTTTCTTCCTCTTGTAAATTTATTATAGCACTTAACTACTATAATTTACTTGCCACATAGTGCTATCATTATGTTATATAAAACTACAGTATAATAAAGCTGCAAAGAAAAATTCTCCAAGGTTGGGCATGGTGGCTCATGTCTATAATCCCAGCACTATGGGAAACTGAGGAGAGAGGACTGTTTGAGGCCAAGAGTTCAAGACCAACTCCAGCAACACAGCAAGACCCTGTCTCTACAAAGTTAGCCAGGTGTGGTAGTTCACACCTGTAGCCCTGGATGCTAAGGAAGAAGCCAGGAGGTGGAGCTGGAGCCCAGGAGTTAAGAGTTTCAATGACCTATGATCACACCACTACACTCCTGCCTGGGCAACAAAGGGAGACCCCATCTATACAAAAAATAAAAAAAAATTAAAAATGTGTTGGGCATGGTGGTGGATGCCTATAGTCCTGGCAATTCAAGAGGATAAGGCAAGAGGATCACCTGAGCCTAGGAATTCAAAGTTACATTGAGCTTGAGGTGACAGAGTGAGACTCTGTCTCAAAAAAAGGATAAATTCTTATTACCTAAGTTCACTATTTAACTTAAGGTTTCTAACCTGAAATCTGAGTAATTTGGCAGCATTAATGCAAAAGGTCTCTAAACTCTTACAAAAGGAACAAAATTTGACATAATAGGCTATTTTCAAGTTTTCAATATAAAACAAGTTCATTGGCTCAGATTCACTAACTTTCAGTCTTTGTCTCTCTCAATGAACTTTGTATTTTACACAGTTTACCTCAAGGTTTAATGTTCCATTTTTCTTATTAATGATAAAGCACAACATTTTTATAAACTAAAAAAATACAGTAATTTGGAGTCTTTTGAGGAATTGAGAAGTGGTGACTAACTTGTGCTAGTCTGCTATAGTTGTCTACTTTCCAGAGCAAACAAATGTGGTACTTACTTTTCAGACTTTTAATTTATAAATCTACATATAGAACTGAATAGTAAACCAGAAAACCTTAGAATTTATTTTAATTTAAGCCATTCACCATTTTTAGCTTTGTATAAAATGTGAATATCTGGCAATCAAGGCAAATTAAAAATTTAAAACATAGTCATAAAAACATACATAATAGGGTTTTGTACCTTAAACCAGTCACATTATAAAACATAAGCACCATGGAAATGTGACTAATGATCCAGCCTTTTAACCAAATATAATGGGACTTCTGAGAAGCTTTATCATTCTTTGTAGAATAGTTTTCCTCTTACTCAAATTCACATAACTGACTCAATATCACTGTGCTATAGCTTATTCCTAAGTTTCCTTGAAAAAAACTATACATTTTTAACTTTAACTTTTCATTTACTCAGAAATTAAAATGATCTGCTTCATACTCATAAAATCAGTAGACATTTCTAACTCTAAGACCTCATGGACCATCATACAGCAAAGACAATTACTAGAACTGTTCTATTCTCACTGAAAGGCTTTCTTTATCCTTTGTCTCCTCCATATTATATAGCCTGACATAAAGGGAGCTGGAACACACAAAGTTGGTCTAAGAAGGTGATCAGAATTACAAATAGGAAAGAAAAGAATTTGGGTTTAGAAGTGAGAACGGAAGCAGATGTGATTGCTGAGATGAATGAATAACTCAGTTGAAGCACAAAGCAGAACCGATGACAAGAGGTGACTCAGTTCTAGGTTTCAGGATTCAAGGTTTTGGTGTCACACATTTTAAAAAGAGGTTCTTATGCTTTTATAACTTTTAAGACTGCAGAAATTATAATTACTGGCTCACATAAGTATGTCAAATATAACTGATGGGGAAAGAAAACAAAATGACAATGAAAATAAAACAATTTTCTTCCTCACTTTTTAGTGAACTGATTATGTAAGTTATAGATGTCTTATTTGGGAACCACTTTAACAAAGTGCATTTCACAGGAGAATTTCTGAATTAGGTGAAGTATGTGTAACTCTGGAATTAAGCTGAGCTATCTTTCTATGTAATCAATGAAGAAATGTGTTTGACTAGTAAGTTAACACAACAAGAAAATGAAGAGAAGCCAGAAAGGTCTCACCTACTAAGATTCCATCCATAGGGCAGAAAAAGAAAAATACAGATTATAACTAAAAGATAGGGTATAAACAAGACTCCTCCTTGGTGTTAATCTGGATTTTTGGTATCTAATTCTGGTCTCCCACATGCTATTAAAGGCAGAACATTGTATTTTCACGTGCTACAGGTTTGAAAAATGAAAACACACACACACACACACACACCCCAAACATACACACAAGTCTACATCCTTCTTCTTCCCTACTTCCTCTATGGAGGGTCGAAGTTGGCAGAAAACAGGCTGGACTATAAGCTCTTTAGCACTTGCTGTCCTTTCTGGAATGGGGGACGACAACCAGCTATGAGATTCCCCTGGAGATGCTATTGTTTGGCACCTTTCACAAGACCCCGCACTACTTAAACTAAGCAGAGCCAGTTCAGTGCTGAAGACTGTGTGAAACCTTTGCTCACATTTTTAGGCATTACTAAGAAAAGATAAAATTTATTCACAGAAACAGTATGAGCTTCTATTATTAAGTATATTCTTTTATTACTAGTATCTCCAATAGGAAGGCATTAAAAGCTGAATCAAATAAAACTTTGTATCAAGAACAGAAATTCCCATATACATTTAAACAATAGAGTGAAGAAAAAATATTCCATAATAAACAATATTTGGGTAAATATAGGAACTCATTAAAGTATGAAAAAACTTCCAGGACAGACAGTCAGCTAGTGCTAATTATCAAGTTAAAATACTTTTAGTGTGTTTTATATGACTCGATGACTAAGGGTGGGTCTTTATTCTGACTGTAAGGTATTTTCACATATATTTAATACTACAGAATTAAATGGTAATATTTTAAATACTTGAACTTAAATCTATTCTTAGAATTAGTGCAACACTGGGTATCTGGGGATGTTTCTCAACTGATAAACAGGATTAGTATTTCTACCCAGGACACATCTATATGCTTTTAAAGATGTTGCCTCTTAAGGCTTTGTTCTGACCCTTCTGGTCTAAATTATATTTAATCAATTCAAAAGAGAGAGAGCACAGCGTTGATGAAAAGTCAAATCATATCATATATTTAAAATAGTTTTCACTTACAGCTCCAGATGATTCTGCAAGCTCTGGTTAAATAAAAAGATGTACAACATGCACTTCCTTACTAAATAAACCACAGAAGAAGGAAAGTGAAAACCTTCAAGAACAAAGAATAGGAAAAGAAACAACAGCAGAAAAACATCAACAAAATTTTGTAACAAAGTTTAAGTGGATGGAAAAGCAGTAAATGATTTAGGCTTTAGCTTTCCCTGCTGTGCTGGGTCTGTGAGGGGAGAAACCCAGTAAGAAGAAAGCAAATTCATTTATCAGAAGCCTCGGAAAAGTCAGAAACTAGACACACTAGTTATCTCCAAATGCAAGAGTGCAGAATGAATGAAAATAGGAAGATTGAAAGTCTGTACTAGCCATAATTAAGACTTTCTAGATTTTCTGTCTTGCCTAATCATATAGATGAAGTAGTGGCCTTTAACCAACTCTGGTAGAATCTATAATGATTACTATCTAAAGATGTTAAGAATGATTTGAGAGTATCATACAAAAGTTAGGATGACAATGAAGAATTAAAAACAGGAGGGGATTAAACGAATGTCAGTACCCTGAAGTCTGAGACTCTCAGCCTCCTTCCTAGCATCAACTGCTGTAACACTGGCTGTCACTCACTCCACATTGAGAGGATGGACAGTTCCTCTCTGCAGAAACTGACAGACCAATAACCTACAGAAAGTGATATATACAGGTATCAGGTCCCCAATTATCCACAAAAAAGGCCTACCAATCTACAAGCTAAGCTTCAGCCACTTTAACAAAATTTCTAATTTTAAAGGGCCTTCTTATATATAAACAGATACTCAAAAGGGAGGAGGGGGACTCAAAATAATGCAAGAACAACTGAGAACTAATAGGCTTATTTATTTCTAATATCTTTAGAAACAAAAACATAATACATGTCCATGATGCAAGAATGTTATGAAAATGTAACATTCAAAATGTCTTAAAAATTGAAACAAATTAATACAAAAAAATTCAACAGAAGGGTTAAGGGACAAAATAAGGAGGAAAACAATCAAAATAGTATAAAACAAATGAAAAAAGTAGGTAAGAAAATTAAATGATCATTCAAGGAAACTGAACATGTCACTAACAAGTTCCTACAAAAGATGATAGGAAATGCCAGCTACACCAATAATCCCAGCTATTTAAAAGCCTGAAGTAAGAGGGTGACTTGAGCCCAGGAGTTCAGGTCCACCCTAAACAATACAGTAAGACCCTCATCTCTCTTTACTTTTCGTCTCTTTTTTAACCCCAAGGAATCTGATTTTAGAACCATAAATATAGTTTTTGAAAAAAAAAAAAAAATTTAGTTTTTGAAGCAAAAGAAGAAAAGGAAAAAAAAAAGGCAGTAAAATTTTGGAAGCTGGAAAGCAGAGAGATAAATGGTAACTGACTGAACAGAATAAAGAAGCTGAATCCAAAAGCAAAGAAACAATCTGATTTACTGCAGAACTCCCAGAAAGGACAGGAATTAGTTAGATGACACATAACTCTTCATACTGGGAAAGTGCCAATTACTGAATGTGTATTGAGGATAATAAGAGGCATCAAAAGTAAGAACTACTATAAAGAAGTACTTTTAAAAGTCACCAGTTCAATCCACCCCCATGTGAATTAAGTTTGAAGATTTACACTTTGAAGAGGGTAAAAAAATACAATTTCTGGCCTAGCCACATTATTCAACAATTTGCCTCACCATGTGCAGTTTTTTACAGTCTAACACTTAAATGTGAACAAACATAGATTACTACAGGTCTCCAAGAAAAGCCTTAACATGAAAGACAGCAACCAAACCAAACAAACAGAAACAACACAAAGTAAAAAGATATTTAGCAAAAGGAAATCATTAACAAAATACATCATTAATATCTTGAAATATACATAAGAAGATAATGTAACAAGCATGATTTCATAAAGGGGACAGGGAAAAGAAGAAAGTTCCTTAAAATTAAAAATTTTGGTAGATTCAAAACTATCAATAAAAGGGTTGAAAGGGTTAAAAAACTTTCCTAGAAAACCAAATAATATAAAAATATAAAAATGAACATATATGTGAGAGAAAGATGATAGTCTTAAGCTAGGATATTTAATATTTGAGTAAGTATTCCAGAAAGAAAGAAAATGAAGAGAAAATCACAAAAAAACTAATTCAAGAAAATTTTCTATAACTCATGAATGTGAATTTCCAGAGTGGTAAAATCCCAGCATTAGAGATAATAACAGGCTCTTGATAAAGCACATGATCATCATACAATTTCAACATATTAAGTAGCTATCTAAAGAAAGATGGCTCAGTGTGTGACACTCCTTTTGGGGGCAAGACAATTATAAGAGGGATGTTACCCAACAAACACAATCAGGTAACCTGGATTCTTGTACCCTCAATGAATCTCCAACAATAAAAAAAAAATGAATGGCTCAGCGCTCATAGTATAGTAGTTACGGCACCAGCCACACGCACCCAGGCTGGCGGGTTCGAACCCAGTCTGGAACAGCTAAACAACAATGACAACTGCAACCAAAAAAATTAAAATAAAATAAAAAATAAATAAATAGATAAATAAATAAATTAAATAATTTTAAAAAATGGCAAAAGATTTCACAGAGAAAAAAATAAGACATAAATACCCAGAAATGAAATGGTAGCTAAAATATTTAGAGTTAGAATGAAACTTCAAGGATATACCTTCAAAACTATCAAAGGGAATAATTTTCAACCTGGAATTCCATTCTCAGCCAAAGGACCAATTAATTTGTAGGGCAAAATTAAAATATTTTTAGAAATGCAAGGTTATAAAAACTGTACTTCCTATTCAATGTTTTTAGAAGATGATGCTGGAGGACATGCTCTACTAAAATGAGAAAATAAACCAATCAGGAAACAGGCATGGAATAAAAGAAAAAGAGCTCCAATTCAAGAGAGAGACAAAGTGAATGCCTATGAAGATAACAATGATCTCAAGGGCACAGGTGGGAAAGTCAAGCAATCCAAACTGGGGCTTATCTGAGAGGATGCAATTCACATACTACCTGATACTTCTGAACGTACTGAGATTAAAAAAAAAAAAAAAAAAAAAAATCTCCCAACAGTAAAAGATCTGAGTTTCCAAACTCCAAACGTAAATCTAGAACTTAACACAATTAATGATAAACTTGAGAAACTAAAAGAATAAAAAGAAAAGGCTTCAGGAGGGTGTATATGGTGGTGGAGGAGAGTAGGTATACAAGAAAAACAAAAGGACATCCAATTTCCCAACAGCCTTCAAAAATTAGGGAAAATTTCTGGAATTTTCTACTGAACCAAACTATCAATCAAATGGAGGCAGGGAGTAAAAATAACCCCAGACATGCAAGACTTCAAAAAACAATGTATCAATTTTTCTAAAGACACTCTCTATAGAAGAATGCACCTGCCAAAAGGAAATTACACCAAGGAGGAGGAGATCACAAGATCCAAAAAGAGGCAGAGGGAGTTATTAGGAAGATAATGAAGAAAGTTCTAGGATAACAGCTATGAAGGAACTTTGGAAAACTTCATGCTGAAGGAGAGTATTTCCATGGGAAAACAACAAAAATGATCTATGTGAACTACTAAGGTTCTATAATTTGTGGAAGAGTTCAGTTTCCACATAATAAAAATAAAAGATAGTTCAAGGAAAGTAATAATACACTGTAATGACTGGTTATCAATAATTTTTCATAGGCATAACACAGTAACACTAACTACAAATTCAACAAAATGTTATCTCTATTTTTTGGAGAATGCAGGAAGGAAAAGGGAAAAGGAAGAAAGGTATCAATATCTAAAATTAATGTAATACCATTATCACTTAATATTTAAATATGGAAGGAAATCCCAAAAGAAATGCCTCAAAGAGATGAAAGTGGCTGCCTCTGTGACATTAGACTTTGATAAGAAAAAAAAGGTAAGAAACTGGCATCTTTCCTTAAATTCAACTTTTTAAACTATTTACCTCTAGTACTTTGACAATTTTTTCAATTACATAAAAAGGAATTTAACAAAGAAAAGTTGATCTAAAATCTTTTTCAAATCAAAGATTAGATCTAATGGTGTTAACAGCAAAATAAATTAATATTAATGATGTTTTGAAGGATACATTGCAAAAGACAAAACAAGCAGACACCAGACTAAGCTGATATTCATTTCCTGTGTGGGCTTCATAAAACTGTAGTAGACTTCAGTTACTAGATACACAACTGTAGCAGCCACTGTGAAATCCACCAGCCACTGGTATTCTGGAAAGTAATGCAATGCTGCAAAATAAAGATTAAAAAAAGGTTTCACTTAAGTTTTCTTAAATAACTTATGGAGACTTATTCACAATTAACTTAAAATAGGCTAGACTTACTCGATTTGTGTTTATTTCCAATGAAAGGTTTGCAAATGTAACAGTCTAAAAATGCAAGAAATAGACTAAGAATGTTAACATCCAAAATTAAATTTTAATACCTCATAAATAATAAACCTGAAAACATAACCAAAAATTATTTAATTTTTAGTAAAATATAATTGTAGATGTGTTAGTATTTTCTTAATCAGCTATTTTTAATGAAAATCATAAGGTTTTTTTTTATACAGTTTTTGGCAGGGGCTGGGCTTGAACCTGCTACCTCCGGCATACAGGGCCAGTGCCCTATTCCTTTGAGCCACAGGCGCTGCCCAATCATAAGGTTTTTTTTATAAAGGACCTAGCTATGATACCTTAACTTCAGAGTAAAACTTAGTTTAAGTATAAGCAATTTACTTGGTTCATTTATTCATTTCTGTGAAGTAAGAGTTAAGCTTTATGCCACAGTTATTAACTGCAATAGTGGTGGATTAGTAATTTTGTGAGTGTTGATTAAAATAAAAACTAAGTAAATAATACCATTGATTCCCTCTTCTGTTTTGTAAAAAAACCTGATAAAATGTCTGTTGAATTTTCCATAAAACTGTATCTCCTCAACAAACAATCCCATCCTACCAGTTTATATTAAAATTAACATTCTTTAGGCTCAGCGCTCCTAGCACAGTGGTTATAGCACCAGCCTCACACACCTAGGGTGAGGGGTTTGAACCTGGGCTGGGCCAACTGAACAACTGCAACAACAACGACGACAACAAAAATAGCCACGAGTTATGGCACGTGCCTGTAGTGCCTGCAGTCCCAGCTATGTGGGAGGCTGAGGCAAGAGAATTGCTTGGAAACCCAAGAGTTTGAGGTTGCTGTGAGCTGTGATGTTACATCACTCTACTGAGGATGACACAGTGAGAGTCTGTCTCAAAAAAACAAACAAACAAAAAAAACCTTAACATTCTTTGAAAGTAAATATAATTCCATTATCCTTTGCATCTCAGGTCTTTTAAACTTCCTATAACATATAAATAATCTGGTTTACTTTTATGAAGGTGTAGTACAAAATACCAACATCATTTTTTAAAACGGATCTTAAAAATGTTGGATAAATAAATAGACCATGTCCATAAACATCAATTCGTATGTTCTTACTAGCACAAAATAAAATGATCTACACTGCTTTGTAAAATTTTCAGTTGCAAAATTTCATACAATTATACTTGATATAATTATTCTTATAAAAAAGTATTTTAAAAATAAAATACTACCTGAAGACCTATTAAAAATATCAAACCAAACTAACCAAGATGTTCTCTGAGCTATTTTAGCACTCTTAATTTGCTTCAAGTTATTTTAACTGCTCTAGGTATTCTGTTGTGAATGTATCAGCTTCTAAACAGCCTAAAAGATTTATTCTAAAATGGCTACAGTATGCTACCTTCAGTTATACCACCCCTGCAAAGAAAAACAAAATCACCCACACTGAGCCTTTTAAATACTGGCAGGAAGACAGGGAAATAGGTAGAAAACACAGACAAAAATCCATTTATCTAAAGGTTTTTGAGAATTATTAATAATAACCCGAAGTAAATGTTCTAATTCTCCAATGCTATCCACACTAACAGCTTCCTTGTCAGAATTCACAACAAACAGCCAAGTGACATTCAAAAGTTCTCACATTCTTTAAAAGACATTGTTATAATAAACAGTTAAGATGAACTGAGATAGACTTTCAAGATAGTTATTGGGATACCATTAATATACACATGTAATAAAAGTTCAAATCATTTATATTCTTGGTTATATATTTAACTGTTACATTCTTTTTATATTCAATAATGTAATTATATATGTGCCTGTTAATAGAATACTGAAGTCAAAAGATATGCAGACAGAAATCCTTCTACTTTTACAAATATATATATACACACACACACACACACACACAATATGCATTCAGGGATTATGTAGATTTATAAATAAAACATTTCCCTGCTATCCTGGTTAACTGGAAATACTCTTAAAATTACATGACCAGTTGTTAAACTAGTGTCATTTGCAACTAATTCTCAAAATTGTACAGGTGAAATCAAATATTCAATAAACTATATGCTGAAGCTACAATCCCCTAACTGTAATATTTTAAGTTCATGAAAATAGCCTTGTTCTCTCTGATTGAGTCTAAGACTTTCAGTGTGTAATCTTGTCCATAACTCTTTAACTCTTCTTTCTAAAGAGGAAATAAAAAAGGGTAACAGTTACCCACCTCAGAATTGTGAGGATGGGTTAATTTCTAATGAATATCAATAATAGTTGATACTCAATAATTTAATAATATTTAATTATTTACTATCTAATTTACTATCTAATAATATATTATTAGATAAATTATTCAATATGCATTAACTACTAGCAAAAATGTCCAAAACTAAAAATAAGGAAGAATGTGTATATTCTTGTATATAGTTGTCTGTGAAAACTTCACCAAATTAGCACACACAGGGATTACTAAACCATACATTCTCTCTTTGGAGATGTTATTGACCACAAAAAGATTGCACATACATGTAATAAAAGACTTTCAAATTTCTTGAATCTACTTTATATGACAAAATAATTCTACCTGAGATGATAGATAAATAAACTTTTTTTAGGATGCTGTGATTTAACCCAAAAAGGGACAAATCACATGATGATAGTTTATATGACATTATCAAATTTATTTTTTAAAAACACGTACTATTTCCTCATTTATCACATGAACTAGTGGTTCTCAAAACTGATTGAAAATTAAAATCACCTGGAGCACTTTTAAAAATACTAAACCCCAGAACCTACTCTAGATTCACACAATCTCTAAGGATGGAATAGGAAATACATATACTGATTGACTAACTGACAGCATCACTCAGGCTGGACAGCTATGAGTGATCATAGCTCATTGCATTTTCAAACTCCTAGGCTGAAGCAATCCTCCTGCTTCAGCTGAGTAGCTGGGACTATAGGTGCTTGTCACCAAACCTGGCTGATTTTTTCTGTAGAGAAATGGTCTCCCTATGTTGCCCAAGCTGGTCTCAAACTCCTGGCCTCGAATGATCCTCCTGCCTTGGCCTCTCAAAGTGCTGGGATTACATGCATAAACCACCTGTATCCAGCTGGGAATCTTTATTTTTAAAGAGTTCCTCAAGTGATTTTGATTCATACCAAGGTTTAAAAAATCAGTGTTTTATATAGTATCATTATCTAGTTGGATGACCTTCCTTTCTAGGATTCAAATAATGTCATGTAAATTTCATTTCAAAATTAAAGTCACTATAGAAATTAAGATACAGAAGGAAAACTAAACAACTTAACTGGAGATAGGCAATGAGTAAAGGTGACTCCTAAACAGTGAAGTTTTCTGATTCCTAATCCAGTTCAATATTCTAAAACTACTTTCCTTTCTACTAAATGAGAGTAAGATTCAATTATCATAAATGTAGTTAATTTAGTACATATTCAATTGAACAACATGGGTTTGAACTGCCCAGGTCCACTTATATGTGAATTTTCTTCTGCCTCTGCCACCAGAGACAGCAAGACCAACCTTCTCCTCTTCCTCAGTCTACTCAAAGACAATGAAGATGAAAATATTATGATGATCCACTTCTGTTTAATTAATAGTAAATACATCTTCTCTTCTTACAATTTTAATAACATTTTCTATAAGAATACAGTACATAATGTATATAAAATACAAAATATGTGTTAATTGACTATGTTATCTATAAGGCTTCAGTCAACAGTATGCTAATGCTATTAGTTAAGTTCTGGGGGAGTCAAAAGTTACAGTTAGATTTTCAGTGGTGCAGGAGTCAGTAACCCTAACCCCCACGTTGCTCAAGGTTCAACTGCATTCAAACTACTTTTGCAAGTCTCACTAGGAAAGGAGGAGGGTGGCATACATAGCAAAAAAAGTCTAGAATTCCAGATTATAAAAACTGTGATCTCAACTTAATAAACAGAAAATGTGCAACAAATTTATAGAAATCAGCCTCTTCTAAATGAGCAAAATAATATGAGTTATGTGAAGAGAAAAAGAACTTTAATTCAAATGAAGTCATTTTGAGCTGTAAGTTCTTAGAAAGATTCCATATTCTATATAATAGATTTAATGATTAGAAAGACATATAAAACAAATCTAGCCAAGACAGGCAAGATGAAAGTTCTTTCACTAAAATAAAATAAAACTGATTTCCAATATACGTTATCAAGATTTCCCTTACCTAAAGTATCCACTTCCGTAACTGACTTTGTTTCTAGATGAAGGTCAATATCCTTTGGAATGGTTAATGGCTTACTTTCAATGTGACCATTATATTTCCTATAAAAATCAGACAAGTGACACACAAGAAAGTTACCTACACTGTTAATCCAAATGCTTGTTTCAAACTAATTACAAATGAGATTTTAAATTTCACAGTGAAAAAGTGAAGCAGAATTTCTAGTATTTTCATCAAAAAGGAGGTAAAGTACTCAAAGACAATTTTCCAAGGGGAGCTACAAAATGTAGATGTAAATTATCATGTGAATATACAGATTACCAGATAAAGAATTATTTAAATTAATGAAAGCAACAAAATTATTTCACACCCATTTCTCCTACGCTCCCCTCTGTAGATTCAAAGAGAACCTATCTCTTTCTTTAGGCACAAATGAAGACAAAGTATACTACTTCAAAACTGTATGTGTACACAAGCATATACTCTCATACATATAAACAAACCTGTAACTATCTGCAAGTCAGAGTGAAAAAATATAAGATTGATAGGCTGAAGAGATTCAGAAACACGAAAGATTAATTTAGAACACCTCTTACTAAAAATCACATGAAGGAAAACAATAAAATTCCATAGATACATTTGTATCATTTCCAAATTTATTTTTTAAAGACAAACAAACAGAAAGTAATAAACTAACTTTTAATAGCATTAATTAATAATTTCAAAACTGGAAAACAATTTTGGATTTATTCTTAAGTATAAACTGGGAAAAGCTCAGTAAAAAATTATTTTATATCAATAAATGAAACAATAATTCTTGTGACTAAGAATAAGACAGCATCATTAGTATATCTTTTTGCAAATATAAAACATGTTCAACATATAAAAATTATTGTAAAATAAAATTATTGAACATAAAGCATAAGAATTAGAATATTTACAAATGAATACTATACTATATAACGAAATTTTACAAATTTTGGATATGGTATGAATGGATACATGTGGAATAGTTAAAAAGAAACACAGAAATTGGGCAGCACCAGTGGTTCAGTGAGTAGGGCGCCAGCCCCATATACTGTGGGTAGCGGGTTCAAACCCACCCCAGACCAAACTGCAACAAAAAAATAGCCAGGCACTGTGACGGGTGCCTGTGGTCCCAGCTACTCGGGAGGCTGAGGAAAGAGAATTGCCTAAGCCCAAAAGCTGGAGATTGCTGTGAGCTGTAACACCATGGCATTCTACTGAGGGCAACAAAATGAGACTCTATCTCTAAATAAAAAAAGAAGAAGAAGAAGAAGAAACACAGAAACTAAAAAAGCTAAGCTGGAATAAAATCCTAGGCCTTTATAATTACATGAACAGGAATAACGCACATAACATCTCTGATCTACAGCTTTGCATTAGTGAAGTGTAAATTAAATTATTAGCTAATACTCAGGATTGTTATGTAGATTAAATGTAACCGTGTAATGTAAAAGTATTTTAGAAACTCTGTTAGGCAGAAATATTTTATTAAATAACCTAATTACTGGAATAAAAAGAAGGAAGGTTAACAATTATTAATATTCCAATGAGCTTCAAGATAGATGTGTAATAAGTGAAAAAGAGAATGAAGTAGTAAGATCAGAAAAGACGGTATTTTCAAATTTCCAATTTCATGCCAAATAATCACTAATGTTTAAAGGTTTTTTTTTTTGAACCTACAAGTGTATTAGACCAGATTAACATAATTTTTATAATACACATTAGAAATTTGGTGACAATTTGTTATCATTAACATTTTAAAATATACCAAAATCATGGTTTAAGAGTCAGAGAGAACTAAAGTAGTTCTCCTAGATCCTGAGATGAGAAAATTGAGGCCCACTTAAGAGAGGCTAATTAGCATGCACTCTCCCTGAGAATTCAATTTAAAAAGAAATAGAAAATCTTAAAGCTGGAAGGATCCTTAAGAATAACTATGTTCATCCTTTTCATTTCACAGATGAGGCTACTATGGTCCATTCAGGCAGTTCTTCTCATAAACTTGGACTCAAGAGCTGGATGAGACTTACAAAGTTACCTTGCCTACTCCTTTTATTTTAAAAATGAAGAAAATGAACCAAAAGCACGTCAATTTGCCCACAATACAAAGTAACAGTAAAACCTGGAAAAAATCTAAATCAACTGACATTTTTAAATGAGTTGCAGGATAAAGACATGGGTTACAGTTCTCTCCCCATTCAACCCAGACGAAACTTTCTTTAATATGACAGCTATTCTGTTTCATAATTTAAACACAAAAAGAATACAGTTAACCATTCTTGAGTAAAATAATCACTATTACAATATTATGGGTTTTGATTTCAAATTTATCAACTGTGTAAAACATAATCAGTAAATGTTCCTTAAATCAAAGCACAAAAATATACTTACATATATTGTGTTAAATATTTAACACTTTACAAGTCTGACAGTGTAACTTACCTATCTTTTCTGCTTTTTCCTTTTTGCTGCTTCCCTGCAAGAATTCTTAATTCTTCTTCTGTAGGATGTTGATACCACCTCAAACTAAGGAAAAAAAGGAAACCCTTCAAATAAAGCACTTAAAACCACCAGAATTATTAATTTATCCTACAAATATTTATTGAGTTTCCTATTTGTGAGGTCATCATAGGGAAATAGATGAAAACTGTAATCCAAAACAGATACTACCACTCGTGCCTTAAAAACATTAGGATTAAAATCCCGCAAATACTCACCAAGTACTTACTAAATGCCAGGCCCTATAATGCTATCTGCATGTATATTTCTTACAACTGTTGATGTATTAATAAATACTAAGATCATATATGCTTATTGTTAAAAGGAAATGAACTCTGCAGTCAAGTGTGGGGAAGCAAATTAATTCTCCATCAATTCATTTTGTGGAATTGATAGTTCCAAAACAACTGTCTCTTTAAATAAAGAGAGTTGTTTGGATGCTCTCCCATTTACAAGCAGTCCTTCCTTTCTTTCCCTCCTTTAGTCTAAGAATTGGAAAAAATCACCAGATCACAAAACCTTTTACTTGTGGCTATTCCTAACCCTCTTCTGTTACGGCTCCAACAGCAACTAGGTGTGGTTACCTGCACCACATAGTCAAAATTACTGTAATCTGAGGCTAAGGCATACACAAGCTCCAAACAAATCACTTATTCTGTCCCAGGCATCAACTGGCTCTTTCTAAACTTCATGTCTGGCTAAGTAGTCCCACAATTTATCAGTCACGTAAATTTGATTTGCAGATCTTATCTTCAAAGTGTCCCTCTCTACATGCTGTCATCAATTTCTATTCCTCTACTCTGCCTGCTCTACTGCAAAAGTCTTAGTTCAGCATCTCATCATCTATAGCTCTGTTACAAAACCCTCTGATTGGCCACCCAGCCTTCCCCTAGACACATTCCTCATCAAATTCATTCTGAACCCACCTTTATCATTCCATAATGGAAATCTTAGTAAGATACATGCCTATTTAAATCCTCCTGTCTTGGCTTCCCAAGTAGCTGAGGCTACAAGTGCATACCACCATGGTCAGCTAACTTAAAAAAAATTTTTTTTTAGAAATGAGGTCTTACTATGTTGCCCAGAGTGTCTCAAACTCCTGGCCTCCCAAAGTGCTGGGATCACAGGCACAAGCCATAGCACCCAACTTTATTTGTTTTTTAAAAGACTACAGAATTGGCAATTTGAGTGCCATTAAGGGTATTTGATGATATTAAGAAATTACTGTCAGAAAATTTTAGACAAGGTAAGATGATGGTAGTTTTTTAAAAGCTCACATATTTAACAATACACACCGAAATACCTATGACTAAAATAATAAGATGTTTGGAATTTGCTATAAGTAGGTAGATATACCTGTTCCAACTTATATATATATTCAACTTAAGAACAAACCTACCTTGTTTATAACCCCAGGATTGCCTACGGAGCAGTTTCCTGAGTTCTGTGACTCATTTTAGCAAATTACTGAACTTGAGAGGATTATGGGAATATCAAAATTTGCAGATAATCAATGAAAGCACAGGTAGCCTGCGTACCCCAAGAACTTGAAGCTAATCTCTGAAGTGAGAGCAGTCTCGTAGAGGACCTTGACTCGAAACTCCAGGTAATTAGTGTCAGAACAGTATTCCCAGTTAGCGTCAGATCAGCTGGATTAAAATGAAATGCCACCCTAACTGAAATAAAATAATTTGGGGGGTAAAAATCTTATGATTTATACTGCTTTCCCTGAAGCTCTTGTTTTTGTATATTTCAAAACTAATACAGTTACTGGCATACAGTAAGTACCAAAAAGCATGACTAAACCAAAATGAATTCAGTTCTTCTCCTAGTTTAATAGTTTTAAAATAAAACATATTATTTTATCCCAACACAAAATTCTCTAAATGAACAGATGAGAAGGCACTTCCTAACATTTTGATTGAAGTCTAGAATTTTAACTGACAGTCAATTCTTGTTATTCACAGTCGTTATGTTCTATAAAGTTGCCGCGAACACTGAACCATTGCTCCTAGGGGAAATACGGGGTTAGGTTCCTGCGAGCCTAAGGTCCTAACACTTTCATCACCTGATTAATATATAATCTCTTTAATGTCTTTTTGTTTAAAGATACCTTATTAAAGATTAACACATACTATTGCTTCATTAATAATGAGTGCCCCACCAACAGCATAACTCATGCCTGAGCAAAGCTTACCTAATACCTGTCATCGTAAGTATAGAATCTTACTGAGCACTGTGAATCATTCCCGCACCTTTCTCCCGTATGACCCATCAAAACCTTCCTGCACTTAGGAATACTAGACAGTACCTTCAGAATAATGCCCAGAGGGCTATTTTAAACAATAAAATCACTAACACAAAGTGATTTTCTAAGGAATATGTGCAAAAATATGGCCCTAAATAAATCATAAAAAGGAGACTTGTTCATTATATGATAGCTGAAGCAAGGAGGCAGAGTGTTGGCTTGTTAGTCTTCAACTGGAAACAGGGCCACTCAAATTTCTCACTACTCCATCTACGAATGACCACCAAAGCACCACATGTTTGGATGTGGGGGTTATAAATGAATTGATCAAGTAGGCAAATCATGAATACAGAATACACAAATAATGAAGATGCAAAACACTGGAAAGAACACTTAAGCAATAACTTATTTATAAAGACTAAAATTATTTAGCTTTAAGAAATAATACATAATTCGAGAATTTTTTTCTCGAATTATGTATTATTTTTTGGAGACAGAGTCTTACTTTGTCACCCTCAGCAGAGTGCCATGGCGTCACAGCTCACAACAACCTCAAACTCTTGGGTTCAAGCGATTGTCTTCCCTCAGCCTTCCAAGTAGCTGGGACTACAGGCACATGCCACAACACCTGGCTATTTTTAGAGACAAGGTCTCACTCTAGCTCAGACTGGTCTCAAGCCTGTGAGCTCAGGCAATCCACCTGGGTCAGCCTCCCAGAGTGCTAGGATTACAGGAGTGAGCCATCGTGCCTGGACTAAAAAAACTTATAGTACAGGAAAACTTAGGTTATATTTAAAGCCCTATAATAATAAAATGTTTTATTTAAGATCCTTACATTTTTTAAGGAATATGTGCTTAAAATATATTTAAGCTTATTTCATCTTATTTTATAAACTCTTTTTTCTAAAATGGATTAGACTTATTATAGTTCTTACTGGATAACTTTAGGCTGGTTGGTGGTTGATTACTTCCCTTATAAGTAGCAGTTACTGTTCAAAGGCAGAATCTAAGGATGCTGGATGCTTTTAGGGTCTCTTGTTTGTTATTCCTCCATTCATTCATTGGTTATTAAAGAGCACAGATTATTCCAGTAACCAAAACAGCCACTGTGGCAGTAGATTTAAAGAGAAACACAAGAGGGAGAGTCATGAGATAAGATAGAAGATCATGCAAATCCTCATACGTCATGGTATGGAGTTTAGATTTTATGCCACAACAATGGCCTCAATTCAGTGGTGAGAAGTAATTCAATATATATTTAAAGATCCCTTTCGCTGCTCTGTGAATTAGAGGGAGGCAAGAATAGCAGGGAAGATAATATCTGGAATAGCAAATCAACAGGTCTTGCTGGAGGACCGGAGGTGAGGAGTGAAAAGAACAAGCAATGAATGATGCTGTCCATACTCCTGACGTGAGGAAGACAGAGGTGTACTCTGTGATATGGAAGAGAGCAGGAAGAAACGAAGACCTTACACATGTTGAGTTTTAAGGGTCAAGACAGCAACTGCACACTAGAACCTAGAGTTCAGAAATAATTTGAGGTAATTACATAATTTTTGGTACTTAAATCCATAGGAATTAATAAAATCACCTTTTAAAAAGAAAGTAAAACATGTGGTAAGACTAAATAGTTAATGAGGAAATGTAAAAGTAGAGTCTACAGAGACAACTCATGCAATACATTTGGCTATAAAAAGAAATAGGGCAAAAAACTAAGAAATTGGTAAGGAAGGACTTTGTTATTTACAGAGTGGGAGGCAAGCAATGACTTTTATTTATTTTCATTACTCTTCTTAATGGGAGATCTTTAAAAAAAAAAAAGTGTGTGTGCTACCAGGAATGATCCAAAAGAAATGGTGCAACTGATGACGCAGAAGAGAGGGGGTGTCCACAGCAAAGGGTGACGGACAGAGGAGAGGGTACAAAGCGTAACAAGAGGCAATGGGGCAGTGAAAGACAGGATATTTCCTCCACAGGACAAAATTTAAATATATGAATTTAAAAAAATACAGAGGAGGGGCTGCACGTATAACTTGTGTTTGGCAGTGTAAAGATGGTCATGATGGGCTCTGGTTTCAGGAGCTTATGGTGAGATGGAGGCAAGAACACTTAAGGTTTGAAGAAAGGATTCGGGTTGAAAAGTTACCTGAAGGCTGGGTGTGGTGGCTCATGCCTGTAATCCCAGCACTCTGGGAGGCCGAGGCGGGTGGATTGCCTGAGCTCAGGAGTTTGAGACCAGCCTAAGCAAGAGTGAGACCTTGTCTCTACTAAAAAAATAGAAAAACTAAGGCAAAGAGGATCATTTGAGCACAAGAGTTGGAGGCTGCTGTAAGCTAGGATGATGCCATGGCACTCTACCCAGAACAACAAAGTGAGACTCTATCTCTAAATAAATAAATAAATAAATAAAAGAAAATAAAAGAAAAGAAAATAAAAAGAAAAAGCTGTCTAAGAAGTACAGCATACAAACACATAGCAGCCATCTAAGGTCTGTGATTAAGGATTAAAAGTAAAACACAAAAGCACAATCTTCTTTAACAGTCAGCACTTCATACCCAGTTTGATTCCAAACTGTATGGTTCTCATTTACTACACGTGTTATTTGGCCTCAATTTTTAGTCTTTTCCTTTGCAGATAGTTGATATATCTACGTTTGCAACTGCTGTGCTTTGCCTTTCCATTTGGGTTTGGAAGACAGATACCTAAGTGTATTACATTGAGAATCTATGCAGCAGTTAATAATAGTAACAAAAGTACAATTAGAGAAAAATGCTAAGCAAAGGAACACAATACACAATTACATGTACAATATATCACAAGCAGGAAAAAAATATAAATGACCAAAAAGAAATTCAACCACAGTGTTTATCACTGGGTGATGGGAATATAGTCCATCACTTACTTTTTATCAATTTACCATCTTTTCCACATTGTAGGCATGTACTGCTTTAAAGTATAATAAAACTCAAAATTTTTAAATTAAATGAAAATTTATTTAAAAAATAGAGCAGTTAATAGGATCTCACTAAAAAACTGAGCCTCGTGCACTTAAGCTAAAGATACTAATTTCAGTGTACTTCGTTAATTTTACCTTGGCTACTCAGTGGCTTTTTTTTTTTCATTTATACTCAGATTATTGCAGCATCTCATATAATAAAGGCAATCCGATATTTCACTCCACTAAATACTTTTTTCAATAATCATTTTTGTATAAATCACTTACATGAAAGATTATCAGACCACTACAGCTCTTACTAAAGCAATTCAACAGTACTGAAAAAATATGTAGCAGAAAATATAGAATGCATTGACCTATACTTCATTTTTTTAATTTAAAGAGTAATATCATTTATAGCAGAGCACTTCAGAAATTTTAAGATATAAAACTTTCAGAAATTTAAAATGGAAATACCTGAACACAAACAAATATAAAAGAGCATAGTTTTAATAGAGCAAACTAAAAAGAGTAACACTCAACTAATCGTACAAACTCTATCTCAGGGTACATAACATAAGTCATTGTTAAAAGAGTAAACATTTATGTTCCTTTCAAAATTCTTGCTGAAATCTAATCTCTGGTATGGTATTTGAAAGTGAGACTTTGGGCAAAGCTATCAGGTCTAAGGTACAGCCCTTGTGAACAGGATTACTGCCCTTTCAAGAACTCTCTTTCTGCAAGTAAACATACAAGTGGGCAGTCCACAACCCGTAAGGCGGCCCTCACTAAAACCGCACTGACACCCTGACCTCGAACTTCTAGTCTCCAGAACATAAGAATAAGCAGCCCAAACTGACTAAACAGTCACCAAAGACGGTTTTAGCCTCCATTCTAACTTAGTCTCCACCATCTTGACCAGTGAGGGGTAGAGGAACAACTCAACAGAAAACAATACCACATAAAACTGAGGTAATCTTTTTAGCATACATAGCTGAAATACCATTTGTTATACAAAAATATCCTCCTGTTGTGTTTTTTTGTGGGAAATTTTAATAGACTACCAAGAACATTGTGTAACTGAAAGTTCAGACCACTAAGGCAAGGAGAGCAAGGACTCAGGCATTGGGCAAGGGCAGGAGCTGAAGGTTTAAACCTTTCCCTTAGGTCATAGTTCCCACTTAACTGCGCATTTGAATAGTAGGTATCTCTCACCAAAGGGAACTTACAGACTGCTGGGCCAGGCAACATGCAACAAGGAACAGGCAAAAAGAATTAGAGCAAGTGAGTATGAAGGTATTGTAACACCCTTTCCTTATATGAGATAAGACAAAATTAGAGAAAATCTGATCCTATATTCTTGATGAGGGACATAAGAGAGGTAGCACACCAAAGTGAGAGCTTAGGAGGATCAAGGGGTAGAGAAAAATGCATGAGGTTTGAGCTGAACAATTAGGAAAACAGAAAGCAGGTTCAGCAAGGAAGCTATTACAGAGAAAGAGCAATACTCTATTCCTCATGCAAAACCCACTATTCAAATGTACAAAGAATATAACCTATCACTTACCTCTCCATGAAAAGGGGGGCCAAGCAAACTTCAAAACAAAAAGGAACTTTAATTACAATAGAAAGTGAATACTTTGGCTACAAATCAGAGGTATGCAGAAGACAGTACAAAGAACATCTTTAATTGATATAAGCAACTGTTAGAACAGGTGTTCCTCTAATAAAGAGGGCAGTTCATACTGTGGGTACAGAGAAAGCAACTCTCAGAATTCTTCTTCCCTTTGGGGGCCTGAGGGCATTAGGCTCTTCATAGTTGAGTTTTTCTAAATAAATAATACATCTCAATGGTTATATAGAAATTCTATAAAAAACTGGAAGAATGAAATAATTTAGTGACATGGAATTAATTTAGTAACCGAATAAATTTAATCTCAACCATCAATGCAATAGGTACCAGTTGAACAATACATGGTATTTCACACACTTCATACTTAGCATGGTTTTGGTAAATCAAAATTAATGCTGGAGCCAGGTGCGGGGGCTCATACCTGTAATCCTAGCATTTTGGGAGGCAAAACGATCACTTGAGGCCAGGAGTTTGCTACCTGCCTGGACCACTCAGTTGCTACAAAAAAATAAAAAATAAAAAAATTAGCCAGTATGGTGTAGCTACTCAGAAGGCTGAGGCAGAGATGGCAAGATCACTTGAACCCAGCCTGGGTGATGAAGCAAGAATCTGTCTCTTTAAAACAAAAGTCAATGCTAATGTCCCCTTTAATTTAGAATAAAAACTGATTACGTGACCCTAAAGTATGTTAAGTAAAGAGAACTACCCATGGTTCTATAGAACTACCTATAACCCAAAGGACATACAGGTACTCTAAAAGGCAAAGTACTGATAGAAAAAAAGTAGAAAGAAGAAAATTATTTGGGAAGTAATCTCAAATAAATTACTCTGTAAACTGCAAACAAAAGTCATCACAGTGATTATAGAAAATCTGCCTCCCTCACCAAATTTAAAACACTGTTCAAAAATGACAGCTCCACAATAAGATCTGGAGTTGATGAGCAGCCACAAATCAAATAAATACTTGACTGCGAATCCGATTTCCAGCATAAGATGTATGGATCTGTTTCATTTCTCAGTATGCAAAACTGAGTAAATTGTTTCAACTTGTTTTCTCATTTGTAAAAATGGAGATAGTATCATTTATGGCAGAAAAGAACTAGGCACTCACCACACTAGTTTTTATTTTGTAGAGACATTTCCCAGCCTTCACCGTACCTAGGCCAGAACTAGTTACAGGGGCTCCGTCTATATAATGTGGGCAAAAATGACGACTCTACTTCTAGGTTTGATACTCTAACCTCCTGAACGATCCATAGCCCACTCTCTCTCCACTTGACAGGAGTGAATCTAACCGCCATCTAACAGAGGACTCCAAGGAAGCAGAAGAAACAGAGGAGCTGCAAGACGGAAGAAGGCCAGAACCCCCAAGTCACCACACAGAAGATAACTAAACCCTTGACGTTAAATCATCAATTTTGTGAAGGACCCAGTTGGAAAGCTGCCTAATCCCTTTCTGATCCCCCATTTTACTCTGATTCCTGTCTGAAGAAACCAAGTGAAAAACTTGTATTAATTTCATACAGTAAAATTTCAGAGGTCAGGATAAACCCCAATACATCTCCCCTCCTACCTAGAGTGTACAGATACAAATGAAATAAAAGATTTTAAAAATTTCATCAGTATAAACCTTTATATGATTATAAAGGTAATATTAACAGAATTAAACCAGGCTAAAAACTACATACAGCTTTAAGATATTTAAAAAGCATAGTTATTTTTTTAAAGATACTAACAGCAGTATGTGTCTTAGTAACTTAGAAAATTAATCATTTTTTATATTAAAAATCAATAGGCTGTTAAGTAAAAACTGCTTATTCATTCAGGTATAAATTACTTCAAGGTACTGACTCCTTCAGGAAAATGGCTTACTCATTGAGTCAACATACAGTGGCCGGGTTATCACAGGGGACTGGTTCCAGGACTGTCCGATTCCCCACAATTCCCCAATCCTTATCTCCAAGGTACCAAAATCCAAGCATGCTCAAGTCCCTTATATTATAAAGTGGCACAGTATTTGCACATAATCTATGTATATCTCTCCACACCCCCATATACTTTAAATCACCTCTAGATTATTTATTACACCTAATACAATGCAAATGCTATGTAAATAGTCTTTTTTTTATATATATATTTTAAAACATTTTAAAACAACTTGTATTATGCTTTATTTTTTCCCAAATATCTTCAATCCACAATTAGTGAATCCACAAATATGCAGGGTCAACTGCACTAGTATCGGGTGTCACTTCAAACTCTCCATATCTAAGGAGTGAGGGCAATGAGAAATGGGGGCTGAAGATTTCTCTTTTCAACAGGTGGCACCTGTGGCTCAGTGAGTAGGGTGCTGGCCCCATGTACTGAGGGTGGTAGGTTCAAACCTGGCCCCGGCCAAACTGCAACAAAAAATGGCCAGGTGTTGTGTCAGGCACCTGTAGTCCCAACTACTTGGGAGACTGAGGCAAGAGAATCGCCTAAGCCCAAGACCTGGAGGTTGCTGTGATACCATAGCACTCTACAGAGGGTGACAAAGTAAGACTCAAAAAAAAAAAAAAAGATTTCTCTCTTCAACACAAAGGGGTCATATGACTTAAAATGCAAACTATCATTTCTGATCAGTAATATTTTTACATGGAAAATTTCAATGAAGTTTACTTTTTTCCAATATTAGAACAGTATCACTTCACATTTCAAAAGATTGGTAAAACAATAACTATACCAACAGGGTAAAACCAATGATCTTATTCAACTGAGTTAGGCAACAACACTCAGTTTTAACTTTCATGGCCTCAAAACTTAAGAACTACCACCTAAAAAAGGTGGATGATTTTAAAAACACAAACAAAACTAGGAGAAAAGGAAACTAACTACAGCAGAAAAGTAACCACTGCTTAGAACCTCACTTGACATTAAAGACAGTGTTAAGTAACACAAAAGTTAATCTGTTTACCAAAGCAAATCAAAATCACAAAGAAAATCAATTTCACGTTTATTTTTAAAAGCTCAGCTCCCCCTCAAATTGGGGGAGCTTATATATATAAGTTATATATACATATATATGTGTTATAATATGTATGTATAAGTTATATACATATATATGTAAGTTATATACAAAATTTGAGCTTCCCCCTCAAATTTTATACTGAATGACATTCTTATCTAAAAGATTTTAAACATAAACTCTTTCCAATATCAATAAAAAAAGCTAATCAAATTTTTGATCTCGGAAGTTTTAGTTTTTACAGGTGATTATGAGTTTCACAGAAACAAATGAAAAGCAAAATAAGTAAGAACATGAAAATGCATATAGACTAAAATGAGGCAATACTCTCAAGTCTTTACAGCCAAAAGAGATCTGGAAGTTATCATTGAATCATAAGCATATTGAGTCCAGAAACATACAATTCTCAGAAGAGAAGAAGCTATCTTAATTTACTTTGTTCACTTAGCTCCCATTTACTCTGAATTAATAATAATGTGGCCTACTGATGTTTTACCCTTTCTTGATCCATGGAAAATGGTTTTGCTAAACAAAATAAGTAAACAAGATTGCATGGGCATATTAAACCTAATTAGTAAAAAACTAGTTAGAGATGATTAATTTGCACCTATAAATTAATCTGATAGAGGCTTTCAACTTTACCAAAATTTTAGTTATTATTTTGTTAATAAAATACACATTAGTAAACAGCTGTTCTCTCACGCATTCATTAGAAACACATGCGTACACACATACCCCAAATATTAAAGTAGTGTGAATAATATTTTTCCATAATTAAACACTGCTGTGGAAAAAAGTAGAAAACACAGAGGAAAATATAAATCATTTAAAATAGAAAGTAAATCCTATGAAGGAAATTTAAGCTCTGAGGCTAGAATGGCCTTGAATTAAAGGCTAATTTGTCTTGCAGAACATGAAATCATTACTAGGAGAGCTATCCATTGTTTTCTAACTTCAAAAGGTCTAAACAAAAGAAAATGCACATACAAAGAAATAACAGAATTTAGCGGTTTAACAGAAATGAGTAATTGAAATAAATAGACATAGTACCAAATACATCATTTACCTTTCACAATGACACAGGATTTGGGCATGTGTTTCTGTGTGTAGAATTTTCTTGCCTTGTCTCACAATATCACCTATACTCACTCTGATTTTTTTTTTTGAACATACTTCAGCAAGACAATTTAGCTTCTTTGTGGAAGGAGTATGGATAGTTGGGCTTATAATGCAGTAGACAAAACTAAAATCTCACAATATAACTTCATCCCCTCCTTGCTAAAGTTTAAAATTCTTTATACTAAAACAAAGTACCCTTTACTCTCATAAAAAACGATAAATTGAATCATCAACAATAGAACACAATGTGAGTCATTTTTTCCAAGAATGGTGAAAATATTTAAGCACTTGATTTATAACTTCTCACTCCCTATGGTCCTTTTTTTAAAGGTAACTAGAAAAGTTAGGCGGTATTCTCCGTGGCCATGGACAGAACAAAGCAAAGAAAGGTAGGAGTGGGTGGGAGACTGAATTCTTATCTGTGACCCTATTATCTCTGTGCTGAACAAATAAACTACTAATATTTCAAATAAGAAAATAAGGAAGCTAGATTTTTGTTCTAACTTTCCTTTGTCGTTCTTTTAGAAGTATAAATTAGCTCTTATGTTCTAGGAAGTCAATCAGCCTGGTAAACTAAATGAAGATTGAAAGTGCCAGTCACCATCAGCCTATCCTTGCCTTACCTGCCATTACAGAGTAGCCATCGAGCAAGAGAATAGTGAGGTATAATCTTCTGCATGACACTGGCCATCACCATGGTAACGACCAGCTGTATACCTATCACACCCTGTGTAAAAAAACAAATAAACAAATTTAACAATGAATGAATCTTGATTTGGGAACATTGCTGGAAAACTTCCTGTACATTTTGAAATGTACAGTTTTTAAAAATGAGTTTATTATTAAAATATATTACATCAGCCCTCCCTATCTGTGGGCTCCACATCCGTGGATTATATCAACCACAGATCAAAAATATTGGGAGGGGGCAGTAAAAAAACAATATAATAATAAAAAACCTATTCACATACCCTTTAATTTTATTGGGTATTATAAGTAATCTACAGATGATTTAAATTATACACATATATGTAAGTTATATACAAATACTACACCATTCAATTATTTATTTATTTTTTTAAAGGGACAGGGTCTCACTCTAATCACCTAGGCTGGAGTGCAGTGAAATAATTATAGCTCACTGTAACCTCAAACATCTTTGCCTACCAAGTAGCTGGGACTATAAATGTGCTGCCACAACACCTGGCTAATTTTTTACAAAATTGTTTTAGAGATGGGGTCTTACTATGTTGTCTGAGCTGGTCTCAAACTCCTGGCCTCAAATAATCCTCCCGTCTTGGCCTCCTAAATCACTGGGATTATAGGCTTAAGCCAACAGGCATTCTTTAGTATACCAAATTCAGGGATTTGGTATACTAAAGGATGAGAGGAATTGGTCCGGTACAATCTACTTTGGATAGAAGGACCCCTGTATTATTCTGGCATTTGGATACTCAAGACTATGTACTTTCTTATAATCCTCTGTCTACAAGTTACCCAAGAGGCTCACATCCATAAGAACTAAAGTTAAATGAATTAGCATATGTATTAGAAATCTATTCTCAAGAAATGTTATGAGGCCAAGTGTAGCGGCTCACACCTGTAATCCCAGCACTCTGGGAGGCCAAGGCTGGAAGGAGGACTGTTTGAGGCCAGGAATTCAAGACCAGCCTGGGTAACATAGTGAGACTCTGTATCTAAAAAATATGTTTTTTTAATTAGCCAGAAATGGTAGCTTGCTCCTATAGTCCTAGCTACCCAGGAGGGTGAAT
Source organism: Loris lydekkerianus (assembly GCA_963574355.1). Lineage (NCBI taxonomy): Eukaryota > Metazoa > Chordata > Mammalia > Primates > Lorisidae > Loris > Loris lydekkerianus. The sequence continues at coordinate 59,047 of CAUYPK010139405.1, forward strand.
TACTTGAGCTCAGTATTAGAGGCTGCATTGAGCTATGATTGTACCACTGCAATTGAACTCATGCTGTCACCATCAACTTCCAAAAATAGGTATTCAACTATGTCCAACAATCTTAGTTTGCTTCATTAATTCCTCCCATGTTCTCCATGATGGCTAACTGACAGCTTGTTCCCTCTCCTCACACCTCAAGCCCCTTCAGACTTCTAACTCTCTACTCAGTAGAGGGCATTTTCTTCTACTTTATGGAGAAAACAGACACAATCAAATGGGATCTTTCACTTGCCACCAACAAACTCACCAAGGCACCTGCACCTGCATGCCCACATCCCTGGAAATAACAGAGCATCTCCCATACAAAGCAGATCCCTTTATCTGTGCTTCAGAGCCCATTCTCCCTGATTTTCAGCCACTGACTAGCCTCCTTTCTGTACCTTCTTTAATTTCTTCTCTGTTAAAAGCTTTCCTATCTGCACTGTCACACCTACAAATCTCTTCCATTCTTCCAAAAAATAACAATTTTTCCTTTTGTTCTACAACCTTCCCCACCCTCACATTCACAACCACTTTTCAAGAAACTTGTTCTTACTGTTTCCATTTTTTTACATTCCCACATAGTACCAACCCAACTTCTACTTCAAGCAGTTTCACTGAAACACATACCCATCAAGATCACTCCATCTTGGTAAATTTTTTTTCTTCATTTTAAATCTCAGCAGTATCCCATAGGATAATCCATAGTCCCTGCCTTACTTCTACCTTGATGACCCATCCTTTATATTTCCCTTTCCTGGCTCCTCCTCTAACCAAGCAATCCAAAAGTTAAAGTAGAACTCTTACCCAAACTTAATATAGAAAAAAATTACATATAAAATGTAAAAATTCAAAAACAGTGTGGTATATTAGTTTAAGAGCCCAGACTGTGAAATCAAACTGCGTGCGTTAGACACCGGTTTCTATCAATTACTAGCTATGGGACTTTGGAAAAGTTACTTCAATATTCTGTATCTCTGCTGCTGCTTCTACAAAATGCAGTTAAGTTGCGGTGGCTCCTGCCTGGGATCCTAGCACTCTAAGAGGCCGATGTGGGAGTCTAGTTTGACATCAGGAGTTTGCAAGCAGCCTGGGCAACAGTGCTACTCTGTGTCACGGAAAATTAAAAAAAAAACCTAGCCAGGTGTGGTGGCATGCACCTGTAGTTCCAGCTACCTGGGAGGCTGGGGTAGGAAGGATTGCTTGGGCCTACGCATTTGAGGTTGCAGTGAGTAATGACAAGGTTACTGCACTCACCCAGTAACAGCGCAAGAAAAAAAATGGAGTTAATAACTCAACCTACTTTATCAAGCCGTGGTTGGAAACTGCGCCCACTACAGAGTAAATAATGAATACACATTAGTTCTATTTATTGTTACTATCATACTTACACTACTACCGAAGGACAAATTTTTCTCACAATGTTAATAGAGAAATTCAAAAAGTGGCGATACATCTCCTAAGTGATAAAAGAAGACTCCAAAAAGTTGAAAAGGTCAAATTTCTGAATGAAAAAGCAATTTAAAGAACCTCAGAAGGCTAATTAAGAAAAAGTATTTGTAAATCATATCACAAATGTTTAATTTACTTACTGGGTATTATATAGAGATTTCTTATAAATAAGTAAAAAAATCAACTGCCTAATAAAAAAAGAAAAATATATTTACAGATAGTACTTTAAACAGGAATTACAAATGGTTCTTAAACAGGACTGTTTTTAAAATGTCTACCAACCTGCCTCAACAATGGTTTTATTTGTGGATATTTAATGCCTTAAACTCTTATCAACTGGTTAAAGTTCAAATCATTTTTATATTTACCTAATATCACAGGTTACATTTGATACTTTTTCTTTCCCATTTCTCATCACTGGAATTTACTATTCTATTTTCGATGTAGTTTCTGATGGAAGGTCTACATCTGCATATAATGAATGCCATTACAAAGAACTCTTTCAGTCAGAACGAGGCCAAGAAATATATTAGCAAGTGTGTCAGAAGGTTGCTGTAGTTGAGATTACAGACTTAAAAGTAAAAGATCATTTTTTAGTCAGGGAAAGTTGTGGACAATGTGAGCTTCAACCTAGCCTTGAAAGAAGTGATGGTACCACAGAAACTTCAAGGCCATTTAGTACATTCTCTCACATATGTTATATAGTAATTTATTACAGTCTATACATGATTTTTGCTCTTTAATAGCAGAAATCATATCTTAGTCATATCTAATAGTCATAGCTGTTAAATGGTATTTTAGAAAGACTGATCTGAAAGATATATACAATGGAAAGTGACAAACTGAAAAATGACAATACTGACCAAACCTCTCCCCCTTTCTCCAAATCACTTAACATAATGAGATACTGCTGACGAACTCAGTATTAAAGATTAAAAAACAACTGATTTTTGAGCTGGACTGATTAGATTTAGGGATATCAACTAGGTTTTCTGCAATAATCCAGACCAGAAACAATAAAACCTTAAGTTACAGTTGTATCTTTGTTACGTGGAAGAGAAATGCATTTTAAAGATATCATTAAGAAACTCAAGAGACTGAGCAAATATGAAAGCAGAGGAATTAAAGGTACTAACCCTAAGAAAGTTGAATACCATGGTATAGCGGCACGTTCTCAATGTTGTAGTTAAAGGTTTGACTGAAAAATGTAACCTCACTCTCTCTGTTTTTTTAATTTATTATGCCTTTTCCATCTTTTCAAATGAGGCTGAAAATAATTTCCTCACATTCAATTATGTACTAATGTTAAACGAATGCATTTATTATAATACTCTTTTAACTTCAAAAAATTTACTTTGGAGAGACAAAGTCTCACTACGTTGCCCAAGCTGGGCTCAAACTATTGGCCTCCTGGGATTCTTCCACCCTGGCTTCCTGGAGTGCTTGGGATTACTACACTGCAGTGTGTGAATCACTACGCTTGGTCATGTCCTTCTAACTTTCTAACAGAAGTCCCCAGATCTACCCTAAATGTATATATTGGTAAGTGGCTCTGTGGAATCTATGTAATCTTCAGGAGAGATGATTTTAAAATTATATGGAAAATACTTTGCCACACTTACTCCTTTTCACGTATATTTTAAAAAGTTCTTGTAATATACTTTCAAAATAGCAAGGATTTTAGAAAATTATACATATGTCAATTTAATAATTATTAGCCCTGAATTTAAGTTAACTTTTAAGATATTTCTATGCAATTACATGCCAGGGATTTACATATTAAATAATAAAATATCCAATTCATTAAGAACCACAGTCATTTAAAATTCAAAATAAAACCATTCTAATAACGTGTCTTCTTCCTAACTTAACATCTATGTACAAGTTTATACAAAAGCAGAATTTTTGAATGTTTAAAAATCAAATTTCCTAAATATTTTTCATTATTTTTAAGTAAATTTAACCATAAACTTAAATTTTACAACAGGAAACTATTCAACTAGGCAGAGATGAAGCAACACTACAAAGTCCCTCATTACTGAAGTCTCAAACACACAGCCACATGGGTCATTAACTCAAGTATCTTTAACTGTTTTACTAAAGCTAAAAAACAATAATTTGACCAAAGAGACAATTTCTGACTGGATTCAATACCTGTAGGTCCTGATTATCTTGATAACCAGAACTGGGAAAAGTCATTTAGGAAATAGCTCATAAGCACCTAAGAAGGGTCAAACATTAGGGTAACTTAGGTTTCAACCTATCCACATCTATTAACCTCAGGCCATGAAGATTAAGAAAAGGATACTTGCCTTTAGTCTATAGAACAGAGATTTTCAACTAGTGTGCAGTGAGAGGGTCTTAGGTGTGCCACAAAAATTATTAAAGATCATTTTACTCAAATGATTTTTGAAAGAAGTTCAAAGCACAGTATTTTTTTTTAAACTTTTTTTTGGATCAACATAATTTAAGTGTGTCACAGAAGTTAAACTATAGGTTCAAGTGTGCTGTGAGAAAAAGGTTGAAAAACATTGCCTTAGGAGAATGATCATTTCAATTTTTGTCATAACAGCTTGATAGGTTACAAAAATTCTTACCTAAGAAAATTATCCTCCAGGAAATAAAATATACCAAATAACAATACCTTATCTTGCTTGTCAATACTCAAAACTCTCAAAACTTAAATATAATAAGCATGCTGCAATTTAAAACTTCAAACTTTGAAGTTTTGTGTCACCTCAGTGGAGTTGACATTTTATGTTTCATTAAACTAATTCTACTGTTGACAAACTGAAACATAGTGTTTACCATTCGAAGGGATACCAGCAATGTTTGCTTGGGACTCAGACCCTCCCCCCACCCCCCAAAAATGGGTTCAATTGTATGTCCCTGAATAAGTTAGAAGGGGGAAAAAGAAAAAATGATATGTAGTATTACCCAGTACCTATCCAATTTTTTGTTTCTCAGCTATTTACATGTTTTAGTGACAGCTAAATATGTTGAAACAGACTTCTTAAGGATACTCAATTTATATTCCAAAAGAATACAAGAACTTTATCATTTCAACCCAGGTTCACATAAATGCTAGAATTCACATTTTAAACATGAATACAAACCATCTCTGAACAATTTACAAATGAGGAAAGTAGTGTCCAAACAACCAAGATCACAGAACTATCCAGTTAAAGACTCATCCAGAAACTACCATTTCCAACTTAATGCTAAATCTATTTGGTGCATTCAACGAACACTTGTTGAATAAAAACTACACATATGGGGTATTAGACCACTAGCAATAGAGAGTCTGTTGCCATCAATGAGCAGCCAGTCTACCAGGAAAGTAAACAGATCATAACCATACAAAATGATAAGAGGATAGGAAAGGGTTCTGTGTGTATGAAAGCAGAGCAAAAGGAGAGAGACATTATTGAGAACAAAATGCTGTGGAAGGGTATTTTGGAAGATTTTAACATAAGTCACAGTGGCCTCAAGTTTAGTGAATCATCAGGGATATCTGCATCCCTTAACCTGAAGGCAATAGGAAACTCAAGAAAAGCAGTATGATTAGATCAGTAGTTAAGAAAAATGCTCGGGGTAAAGAACAGCCCAGCAGCACTCAAACACCTCCTCAAGGTTGAGAGGAGGACCTGAACTAGGCAGCACTCAAACACCTCCTCAAGGTTGAGAGGAGGACCTGAACTAAGGGGTAAGGAAGTAGGGCTGCTGCCTCTCTTACCTTGGTCATCAGAACTGGGTATCAATACACATAATGTGACAAATTATTTGGGATCTAGGTCAAACAATGTTAAAAATCACTTTAAATCCAAGTTGTGCCACTACAGAAATTATGCCTATTAATAAAAAAAGGAAGTGAAAATTCAATTAAAAAGAACAATCTGTCTACCTGCTATGCATCCAGGTATGCTACTGATGGTTATTATCAGGAACTTGGCCCAAGGATTTTTATGTTTCACTATTAAACTCCAAGCACTTAAAACAATGTCATTTATAATAGTTCAGGGCACATAGTAGGGCACTTGATTGATATTTGTTGAATGAATGAATGGCATTACTGTAAAAAAATCTTATTAGAGTTTAAAATCTGAGATTAACATAGTAACAATAAATATACATAGCAAGATAGTATTTGAGCACAAAATTAGATAATACTATCAAAAACGATTATAGAAATATTTAAAAATGAATAAGAAAGTTTCATAGGGTAGATGAAACCTAAGACGGAAACTGAAATCACATAAATGGAAGAGTAAAGGAAGGTAATTCCAGGCTAAGTGACAAACATGAACCTAGAGGGCAAACACAACAGCAAAAGTCTGGCTTACCCAAAGCAGACACAGTGAATGGAAAGGAGCGGTGATAAACAGGATGAAAACCCAGTGTTAGATCATTAAGAGTCTATATCAAAACAAAGTATTGAGCTTACATGTTTAATAAAAAGATCACCTCGGAAGACTGCAGAGCAGGCAAGGGTAAAGGGATGCAATAATGCCAGTAATGTATAATGAAAATTAGATACAGCAATATAGAGATCAATTAACAAGAAAAACGTAAGAATAAGAGAGAAATGGTTGGAAGTAGAAGAAAAAAAGATGAAAGGTATTTCAGAAGAAAGACAATCAAACATTGAGTGTGACTAAACACGAAGTATAACTGTAGAATAAAACTGAGGAACGTCTCAAAGGTTATTTCAAGATGTTTTAGTTTCAGTGATTGGTAGAAAACTGAAACCACTGACAAGGAAGTTACAGACTGAAAGAAACTCAAGGAAATGAGCCAACAAGCCTCAGACAGGCCTCCCAAGGACAGATCTGTGACTGCATCTTCAACTTGAAGGAGAATTGTAATTGAGACAATTCCAGCTAAATTGTTTTTATAGCCTTTTAACTGATAAAACTTTTTCACAACTGATATACTTTCTTTAGATAAAACCTATTTAAAAATTACTGTATCTTTTGATATATAGATACCATTGATTTGGCTATCAACTAGTCTTCCACAGGTACTGGAACAAATTCAAAGCTAAGTTCAAGGGGAGAGAACTCATTTTTCCATCATGTGTTAATTTTATCAAACTCCTAGTGTTAAGAGTGGCATTCCTTACTGCCACTTACAAATAAGATGTGATAGATAGTGGTATGGTAGAGGTCGGTGTTATGGAAACATTTCAAATAAGAGAGTGATTAAATCGATAAAGGAAGTTTGAGAGAGACTGGTTCACACAGGCGACATGAGACAAGGTTAAAAAAGTATCCCACTGTCAGAACAGGCAAGGAGAAGTGCAGCCAGACAAGAAAGCCAATGGTATAATCCAGGAGGAAGGGGAAGTTCCACATGGCGAGACTTTGGTAGGGGCGACACATAATGGACTTTTCCGCAGATATTTGGAAATAACCTCAGGACTTTAAGCCTAGAAATAACCATATCAAATAAAATATTTTAGAAGAATAATTCTGCCAATATGATGGGGGAAAAGTGGAGGGGTGAAAGCGATTAGGAAGAACTAAATTAGAAATTCACTGAAACAGTCCAAGCAATACCATAAAAGCTTGAACCAAACAGCTTCAAAAACAGGAGTAAAATTAAAAAGAATTAAGAAGGATTTTGTAGAAAAGAAAGGAATTAGGCTTGAGATTAGTAATTATCTCTGCAAGGTTAAGTTTTCATAAGTAAGGAAATCACTTAGGTGATTATGTAAAATAAAATGGAAATAATGGGCATAATTATTCCTTGGATAAACTAATAAGAGAAATTATTCCTTGGATCAACTAGAATAAGTATATGTAAATATACATTTATAAAGGCGAAATGTACATCCTTAAGGCAAAAGGGAAAGTGATGCTAGGGAAGTTCTGAATAGTTAAGTGTGGTAATTTAATCACTTAAGTGTAAGAACAAAGTCATTATCCAGATATTGATCCGGCAAAACAAACAAAAAAAAGAAAAATAAATGATACTAACTTTATGAGACCTCATCCCATCCATCCTATTGAATAGGAAGCACAAATAGGTATAGAGAGGTTTTAAATTTGGAAACTGGGGTCTTCAAAGATCACATGAACTTGGCTGGGGTAATGGAAAAACTAGATTAAGATTCTAGATGTCCTTTTCTAGTAAGTATATTTATTTTGGAAAACTCATCATAGGTTATTTCAACATTCTCATATCATCTCCAAAGAACTAGACAGAATAGTATGAGGAATTAAGCTGTAAAAGAAAGGGAGGGAGAAGGGGCAGCTGAAAGTTATGAGAAATCTAACACAAAATAAGCATAGGAACTGAATGAATGATTGCCAAGCAACTGCAGGTCTGCATGATTCTACACTTAGGTACAACGTCCGAGAAATGACCCATCAAGATGGAGGATCTTAAAAAGGTTACAATACTAAAAAAAACCTAGGATAATTATGTGGCTAATCAAAAAAGAGCTAAAGAGAACACCAAAGTGGATAAAGTTTTTGAGGAGTCCTTGAAAAGTAATCACAACAAGACCAGGACCTTCAAAGGTGGAAAAAACAGTCATGAGAGAAAAACCGTGATTACCACTCTGGCAATGTGATTGAGAGGAGGTTTAGAAACTTGCGAAGAAAGGTCTGATGAAATTATACATGAAATTATAGACATGGATGACTTGACAGAACTAGATTTTGAAAGATGGTTATTTCAATAGGTTTTTTTCCAATAGGTTCTTAAACAGCATTGAGAATTGTTCACATACTGCCAAAGCTGGTAAAAGCATCATAAAGCAATCATTAACAAAGAGAATTTCATCCTACAGACCATCTCTACTATGCTGAGGTTGCTTATACAGGCTACATTGGCTTCTATATGGTGTTATAATATAGCTGCAGCCCTTACAGACATAGAAAAAAAACTACACTGAAAGAAAAAGGGGCCTACTTCTTGCTAAATATAAAATAAAAATAATAGAAGGATTTAGTAGGAAAGCAGTTAAGTAAGATTTCTAGTGGTATCTAATACAGATTTATTGGTTCAATCATACAAAATTGCTGATATTTAACTTCCTTGACCTAAAAAAATGACAATTTCAAACAGCTTAACTTCATGCTATGAATATAATTATACCTAAAACATATCAACAACTTTAATTTGAACTCAAAACAATGCGTTTTTAAATTGTTTACAGAATGAGTTTGGTTTGTCAGCACCAAAGTTGCACAGGACAAAATGTTTATAATTTTTTTTAAGTAAAAAAATACAAGCTTAAATTTTTTGCTAGTTTCTAATTCAGAAAAAATAAGAAATTTATTTTTAACTACTTAAACCAAGCTCAAAAAAGAATAAATCTCCAATAAAATGCCTAAACATATTCTAAATTTCTTAAGGATTAGAATTACAAGAGTAGAATGCATGAATTTGATTTAACTGTAATCAAAATACAGTACTAGCTCCAGACTTTCTGGTGAAGATAATGATATAAAGTCATTTATCAGAATGTAATTTAATTTTAGAAAGAAGACATTTTCCTCAATATATATTGATAAGGCAAATTTAAGACCAACAACAAATAGAAAGCAAGGATACAGATGCCTTTTCACAAGAATAGAAGGGATTTTAATTAAATATAATTCATAAACCATTTTAACATATTATTAAAATGAACCATTGTTTATTTTAAATAACTTTTCCACAGTCACAGGAGGTTGAATAAATAATGCAATTACCTCATATTAAGCAATACCAAACACTAAAATGTGACAAAGAATATTTTTAAAGATATTAACAAGCCGCATCATCTCTAGCTAGTACATGCATACATGTTTCATTATAGTAATAAGTTTAACCAACAAATGAAAGCTTCAATGGTAGAAGACATTCTAAATTCTGCCACTCTTTCTTACCCATAACAGTGTTTTCTGATTACTGTAGAAAATATCCCTACAAGTCTATTCTCAAAGAAGCTATCGGTCAAAACCAATAAATTAAAGATACATCTGACATTCAAATCATCTTGTTCAGACCAATTTCTAGGCTTCACCATCTACTTCCTCTATAAAACGTTCTTAGACTTTCCAGCTTCTATTAAAAACCATATGTACAACTCCAAAAATCCCTTTATCACCCTCAACTGTGACCACGAATTTAAGGGTCTTATAATTCACTATGATTGTATTCATCTCATTTCTTCAGCCCCACTTCCACTCCCAGAACAGTGCCTAGCATGAGCTTTTCAACATAGGTTGAGAAGTATTTAGCTTTTGACAAAAATAAAAGAATAAAGTATAAATTTGCTCCCTGCTCATCACCACATTCAGGTTTCTACAGCGTGTCATGTGCTAAACTTTAGCATATGAAAAGTTACTTGCTTTAAGAGCAAAACATAATATACTTCTTTGAGATATGTAGAAAGCATAATGTATCTGTTCTTCCAAGATAATCCTCTCAATTTAATGCAATAGCTTTACGTTACAAATTCTTTTAAGCTAACTAAAAATTACTAGTTTGGTAAGTACACTAACAGAACTTTATTAAACAAACAAAATAAAAATTTCAGCTTAATTTTGAATTTTAAGCCATATACAAATGCCAAGAAAATTTAATGTATACCCTTAGTGTTAACAGTTAGGTAAATGCATTAAGAATGTTTTAATGCAGTAAATAATTAAACACGCTAGGATCAAAGTAGTTCTGTCACTAGCTACACAACAATTAGATAAACTCTCTTTGGGATTCATTCCTTCCTTAAAAAATGGCAAAAGTTGGCAAATGATCTCCAAAATCTCAAGCAGATCTTATTGTCTAAGTCCACAGTGGCATTCACAGATTTAACTTTTCTAAACCACCATCAACGCCTGTGATGTGTAGTTACTGCTAATGTCAACAAGTAGCAAACCTTTCTCAGAAGGATTAAATGAGTTAATATTTACCAGACTTGGAAGAATCAGAGATCCACATGAAATAAGATAAAAGACCACTCACCTCAATTAGTGATTTGTGGAAATTTCTGTGTGGAAAGGCTTGTGAATGCCAATAATTCTGTATGTGTGTGTGTGTGTGTGTGTGTGTGTGTGTGTGTGTGTGTGTATATATATATATATATATATACACATATATATAAATATATTTAAAATATAAATATATAAAAAATATATATTTATATAAATATATATATACATATATAAATATATATATATTTAAATCTACCTCAGATAGTTGGCCAATTCTTTTAAATGATTCGTTTTCTTTATAATTTGAAAATTTTCTTTTTAGTAGCTATCAAGAGAAAGAACTATGATGACTTTAAACACCTGATTGATTGGGAAGCTCTGTAAGAATCAAGAATAAGGGCATAAGAGCTCAAGCCTGTAATCCTAGCACTCTGAGAGGTCAAGGCAGGTGGACTACTTGAGGTTCAAGAGTTCGAGACCAGCCTGAACAAGAGTGATACCCATCTTTACCAAAAAATTAGCAAAACCAGCCGGGCATCGTGGCAGGTGCATGTAGTCCTAGCAACTCAGTGGGCTGAGGCAGGCGAATCACTTGAGTTCAAGAGTGTGAACTTGCTATGAACTACGATGACACCACAACACTCTACCCAAGGTGACAGAATGAGACTCTCTCAAAAGAATAAATGTTAGATGAAATCAAATTACCATGGTTTAATAATAAAGAACAATATATCTCAATTAAAGTTATGAATGTTTCCAAAGCTTTATTACCTGTCCCTACTAACTAGAAAATAGATTTCATTGGCAATTGCTTCTATTTCCAGTTATCCAGACTCTTCTCTTTTTCCTGTCCTTTTTTTCCTTTTTGCAATTTTTGGCCTGGGCTGGGTTTGAACCTGCCATCTCCTGCATATGGAGCCAGCGCCCTACTCCTTTGAGCCATAGGCGCCGCCCTCTTTTTCTTGTCTTAAAGATTGTACTAAAAAAAGACTGGTACATTTAATATGAAACTCCTACTCAAGTAACCTGGTAAAAAAAGATACAATGAGACTTCAATGTTCTAACATTAACTAATCTAATAAGAGAAGAGGAAGTCAGTAAGCATCAATTTAAACAGAAATAAAATTCTAGTAATGAATTTAACTAATAAAAGGAAAACTTTTTTTCTAGCTGCATAAAAATAATGTTTAATGATAAATTCTTGGGGAAAATACACAGATGATCCCTGACCTACAATGGTTTGACTTACAATTTTTCACCTTTAGGATAGTGTGAAAGTATGAATTTCTTTAATTTTTCATTAAATCCTAACTGTATACATTTACGGGGTATAATCGGATGATTTGATATACAATGTGGAATGCGTAAATCAAACTGATTAACGTAACCATCACCTCACTTACTTATTTTTTCTGGTAAGACATTTATAATTTACTCTTAGTAATTCTGAAGCATACCCTTGCATAGTTCACTTTAGGTGAGATCTCTCCAAATACCCTCTCTGCTCCCACCAATCAACCTCCCCCCTGCCCTCCTCTCCTCTCCCTTCCATCTTGCTAAAACTTCTGTGGAAAAATATCATGGTTTCTTTTTTAACCAAAGGTGAATACAGAAACAAATGGCTCTAATAACAGAACACTATTACTTAAATTCACATCACCACAAACCATAAGAATTTGAACTGTTTTGTAATTAATCACTTATATCCACCATAAAAATGGCCAAAATATTCTGAATGATAAGCATGCTTAATAAACAACCAAAGTTAATGAAGTTTTGGCTTTAGTGGAACAGAATATTCCAGTATAACTTTTTATTTTACGGGAAAAAAAGGAATCTATGATATTGCTTTTTCTAAGTGGATCAGCACAATGGGGCAAACAATGGCAATCATCAGGTAAAAGATAACAAAAATCAGCTAAGCACTAAGTAAAGGGCATCAGATAGCTATGTAAAGAAATAGCAATTCAGATTAATATTTCAAAGGGCTTCTAATTACTAATCAAAAATAAAAGTATTAACCTTATTGTTTTTTTAAAAGGCTATAGCTTTATAGTGTGGAGTATTCACAGCATTAATTGTTGGCAGTCCATAATCATATATTTATAAAATGGTGCAGAAGACATTGAAGTTCCTTCTTCATAAGCCACTTTTACAGAGTGGGAGGAAAGTCTCATTCCAGTGCCCCTTAGTATTTATCTCATCATCTTTACAATCCAAACCTCTCTACTTATAAAAACTTATAACAAGGACCCTATCATTATCACCTATTTTTCCTCTAAAGGATCACTTTAGAGGATAGTGATAAATAAAGGGATAAACAGTTGATGGCTGTGAAGAAGTTCCATGGGAAGATGACCTTTGAAAATTCTCTTATCAGAAAAAAACCTTCAAAAGAACTGTCTACTGAACATATGGGAGGGAAGGCAAGGCACTCTACAAGATTATATTCTTTGCAACTTGAAGAGGAAACAAAGTTCTAGTTGCAAGTAACAGGTAGTCCAAGTGCAGTGAAAAGGTACAAGCCAATCCTTAGCAGCAGTTCTGACCTCTTTTGATACCAGGGGGACTGGTTTTATGGAAGGCAATTTTTCTACGGATTGGGAGTGGGGTGAGTGTGGGATTAGATTCTCATAATGAGCATGCAAGCTGGAGCCCTTGCATGCACAGTTTACAGTAAGATCCACGGTCCTATGAGAATCTCATGCCACTGCTGATCTGAAAAGAGGTGGAGCTCAGGTGGTGATCCAAGTGATGGGCAGTGGCTGTCAACAGAGCTGAAGCTTCTCTTGCTCATTTCCTGCTGTACAGCCTAGCTCCTTAACAGGGCACAGACCAGACCCGGGAGTGGGGAATTGTAGCCTGAGAGTGCTCAGAAACTAACTCAGACAAGCCCGAAACTAGTGGGCCACCCTAAATACTTACAGTCATAAAAAACTGAAGTTCACCACAACTCCTCACCCCCAATTTTGCTAATTGCTTTTCACCTCATCAGTGTCACTATTAGAAGTCCATTTTCAAGCCTAAGATAAATTAGTAATGCTTTGGTGTTAAGGTGTGCCTTACATCGATGCAGTTAAGGCAGAAGGAATATAAAGAAATTTTGAGATTTACCACACCAGTAGCAGAAGAAATATAAAAGAATCTTCAGATTTACTACATTTAAACACCAGATTTAGCTTTTGAAATTCAATCCTGTCAATTCAATCTAGGATAAACTATAATCACGGTGGAACAACATCACAGTAGCCAAGAATCTTGGTTAAAAGTCAAATCATCACCACTAGCTGTGTGATTCTGGACAAAAATCCTGCTATGCCACCATTTCTACATCTGCAAAATTGGAGGTTAAAAAAAAACAGGACTTGGGAGACCTATGGCTCAGTGAGTAGGGAACTGGTACCATATACCAAGGGTAGCGAGTTCAAACCCAGCCCTGCCTAAACTGCAACAAAAAAATATCCAGGTGTTGGTGTGGGCACCTGTAGTCCCAGCTACTTGAGGGGCTGAGGCATGAGAATCACCTAAGCCCAGGAGTTGAAGGTTGTGCAAGCTGTGTGACGCCACAGCACTCTACCGAAGGTGATAAAGTGAGACTGTCTCTTAAAACAAACAAACAAACAAAAAAAAAAAGGACTTAAACTATTCATAAGAATTTAAAGAATATTAGTAGAACTTAGAATAATACCTGATAAATATTAATTGCTAAATATAGTTACTATTATACAATGTTATTAAAATTCAATTCTTTATCCACCTGACATGTTTCTACTTGCCCTTAAAGATCTAGTCCAAACAACTTTTCTATATAAAACATTTCTTAAACACCTATAAATTGAATATTCCTCCCTTTCTGCCCCAATGTACATTCAACTAAATGTATATCAGTGATATTCACAAATTCACATACTTAGAATCGTACAATCTTAACTCAAAATACAAAGGTCAAGTTCTAATTCAAGTGGACTTTCAACACCAATAAATTTTTTACATTTTAAAAAGTCATTTTTATAAATACCTATGTACAATCAGATTTTCATAATACCTTCATCAAAGATTTTATCTTAAAAATTTATAAACAGATTTTAAGATGCTAAGTCTCAATACCAAAGTAACAAAAGTTGAAATTATTTCAACTTTTATTTATTTTTCTATACCTTATATATAATTTATGGCCAAAATACCAAAGGTATTTAAACTATTTTAATAACAGAACTACTACATCTGTTTTATATAAATAAAAAATGTGAATGTAAAATCAGGATATTCAGGGTGAATAAGTTATATTCTGTAAGCATTATAATAAGAGTTTTAAAAAAACATGCCGCATATCCTGGAACTAGTAAGTGATTACACGAAGGCTGCAGGATACGAGGTTAATATACAAAAGTACAAGTTAATGACTTTCCTACAGCAGCAAGGAACAAGTAGAATTTGAAATTAAAAATACAATGCCTTTTACATTAGCATCCAAAAACCCCCAAATACTTAAGTATAAATCTAACAAAACATGTACAAAATCTGTATGAGGAAAACTATAAAACTCTGATGACCAAAATCAAAACACAAAATAAATGATAATAGATATGCCATGAAGATTCAATATTGTCAAGAATGTCAGTTCTTCTCAACTTGCTCTACAAATCGTGCAATCCCAATCAAAGTCTCAGCAAGCCATTTTGTGGTTATCAAAAAACAAATTCTAAAGTTTATTTGGAAAAGCAAAAAACTGAGAATTGCCAATACACTATCAAAGGAGAACAAAGCTGGAAGACTGACATTTACCAATTTCAAGATCTACTATAAAATTAATCAAACAGTGTGTTATTGGCAAAAGAGGAAACAGATCAATGGAACAGAAGAGAGAGGCCAGAAATAGGCCCACAGTACTACAACCAAGTAACTTTTGACACAAGGGCAAAGGCAATTGAAGATAGTCTTGTCAACAAATGGAGCTGAAAAAAGCACCTGGACGTTCACATGCAAAGAAGTTTAATCTAGATACAGACCTTCCACCATTCACAAAAATTAACTCAAATAAATCATATCCCTAAATGTAAAATACAAAATTATAAAAGAAAATAACAAGGTAGAAAACCTGGATGACCTTGGATAACGTGATGACTTTTTAGATACACCAAATGCAAGATCCACAAAATCGTTAAGCTGGATTTCATTAAAATTAAAATCTACTATGAAAATGTAAAGAAAAGGAGAATACAACACAGACTAGGAGAAAACATGTACAAAAGAAATCATCTGATAAGGACTGTTATACAAAATACACAAAGAACTGTTAAAACTCAACAATATGAAAACAACCTGATCAAAAAATGGGCCAAGACCTTCACCAAAGTTATAGATGGCAAATAAGCATATGAAAAGATGTTCTACATCACATGTCATTAAAGAAACACAAATTAAAACAATGAGATACCATTATACACCTATTAGAATGGTAACACTCCAGAACACTGACAACAACTAATACTGGCAACGGTGTGTAGCAAGAGAACTCTCATTCATTGCTAGTGGGAATACAAAATGGTACAGCCACACTCGAAGGTGATCACTTATAAAACTACATATAGTCTTAGCATATGATCCAACAATTGTACTTCTTGGTATTTACCCAGAATAGAAAACTATCTATACAAAATCTGCACATGGATGATTTCATTCATAATCACCAAAACTTGGAAACAACCACAATAGGAGAATGTATAAATAAACTGGTACATTTGGACAATGAAATATTATTCAGCCATATGAAGAAATAAACTATCAAGCCATGAAAAGACATGGAGGAATCTTGCATATTCAAGGAATACATACATATTCCTAAGCAAAAGAAGCCAATCTGAAAAAGGCTCCAGACTGTCTAATTCCAACTGTGACACTGTAGAAAAGGCAAAACCTTGAAGAAAGTAAAAAGAGGTTGGGGATGGCAAGGGATGAACAGGCAGAACATATAAGACATCCAGGACAGTAAAAATGCTTCCTATGACACTATTTTGATAGATAATGTCATTATACATTTGTCCAAACCCATGGAATGTATAACACTAAGATGAATCCCAATGTGAACTATGGACTTTGAGTGATGATGATGCATTAGGTTAAGTTCACGATTGTGAGAAATGGACCACTCTGGTGAAAAACCTTGATAATGGGGGAGGCGATGTATGTTTTAGGGCAGAGAGCATATGGGCAATCTCTGCACCTTCCTCTTCATTTTGCTGTGAACCTCAACTGCTTCCATAAAAAAAGTTCTTTAAAAAAGTGTTTTTAACATGACACAAGAATAAAATCTATTAAATAAAATTTTACACCAACTACTATTACAGATTTTGTTTAAAAAAAACACATTTCTTTATTTCCCTGTTCACCATTTAGAAAGGTGACAGTAAGTTTACTTATACACCTAAAAACAGTATGAGCATTGTGCTTGCTTTCACATACACTGTACTACAATTACGTTTTAGAGTGCAGTTAAATTTATACACACAGGTACCAGGCTCATAGGCTGAATACATATGTGAATTCTAACTTGTTAGAACAGCATCTCCTCACCGAGGCTTTCCTGAATGCCCTATCTAAAATAGGCTTACTCTGCTTTATGTGTCTATTTCACCGTAAGATTATCATCAGCTTCTCCCAATAAAACATAAGCTCCATAAGAGCAGGGAATTGTCTGTTTTATAAACACTTATATCCCTGTTGCCAAGAAGAGTCCGTAGAATATAGATGGTAAATAAGTAAATTAGTGACTCAACAACTACCTGTGAAATAATAGCACAATTTTTTAAATGTTCACTGGTGAAACAAAAGGTACAATCAGTTAAATCAAAACCACAAGAATATTCTTTTCATGAGGACTTTAATTTTTTTTTCCAATAACTCAAGGGTAGGTGGTATAGAAAGAATAGGAAGGCAATTTACCCAAATTTATTTTTGCAAAGTTCCTTTGGCATAAGCTGTGTTCATTTTTTACTTAGTAACATAGCCAAAACCACATTACAAAAGAAAGAAAATAATAAGTTCTCTCTTAGAACTGAACACTTTAGAAAAACTTCTGATTTTTCCGAAATCAACTTAATTTACTTTAAGCATTTGTTCCAGCACAAACAAAAGAACTAAATTTTTTAAAAAGTGGATCCAGAACAAAGAAGATGCTACAAAAGTGAACACTGGGGGTGGGGTGGGGATTGGTACTGAGACTTACAACAGGAGTTGCAAACTCAGATACACACAGGGGCCAGGCAGGCCAGGCTAGAATTCCAAGTATGGGGTTGTGTGATACAATAGGGAGTGGCAGAGACTGTGGCAAACCCACAGACACATCTATTGTTCAGTTTCTGCTGACCATGGACGTACAGTTTCCAAATCTGATTTTTTTTGTTTGTTTTTCTCAAATGAAGCTAATATCTGGGTTACTATGTGACATTTTGCATTTTTTAAAAACTGTTTATAAGTTTTGTGACACAGACCAAACAACACCTATCTATGGACCAATTTGTAATGCTCTTTGTGAACATAGTCATGTGTTACTTGTCCTGGTGAGAAATATATCTATAAGATGTAAATAAAATTGGCTTGTATAGTAATCAAAAAAAAGTGGATCAAAGTCCAAAGTATAAGCCAGTCTTAAGAATGAGCCCTGAATCAACCAAATTATAGTTAAGAGAATAGTCTAGTCTACAATATTATTTCAATGACAGCTCTTTAAGAAAGAAGAAGTCGAGGAGAAAAGTCAAAAGCCAAATCAGAGAAACTATAAGAAACCCAAATACCTGCCAGTACATGGTTAATTGTTAAAACCTGACTAGAATCCATCCTTCAAACTGCAAATATCTGATCTTCACTCAGCTAGTGAAGGGATCTCCAATATTTCCATCAAATTCTCTCATGTCTGCATTTTCCTCTTAAGTTGGTTTAAGGGACGCTAGTTTACCATTTAACCACATCCACTGCTACGGTAAGAATTAAAAAAAGACATTAACTGCACAAGTCATTAAAAATAAGATTCTGAAACTTCATCTGCCCAGTAAAAGGGACCTGATTAACATTTTTATCAAGCATCACAGGTGATTCATAAGCATACTTATGTTTGAGAATTAGTATCTTAACCCATTTTTCTTTGACAGTTGAAAGATTCCTAATTAATTTAAGTTGGTCTGTAACTTTCAAAAAGGAAAGTACAATAAAACAAGTGATTTTATTACATTAGTAAAGTTTCTATAGATTATTTCGCAAGTTAGAAACATACAAATTAAGAGCTCAGTATTTTTAGTTTGGATCACAATCCTATTGTTATTAGCTCACAATATGAGAAGCTTCTGTACAGTCCTCTATTAAGGTTTGGTCTACATAATGTATCAGAGAATGAGAAAGGAGAATGAGTTTTTAATTGATTAAAATCAAAATAAAATCAAAATGTTTTAAGAGATGTTTTCTATTCTGGAGTATTTAAGATAGTAGTGAAATACATGGCCAAACATATGGACAAAAGACTTCAATTATCACCTACATGATATATAAAAAAATGAAAAGAGGAATGATGAAAGAAATCAAATTTAAGAAACCAAAATGGCAAGGAAAAAAATCTTAGTGGAAATCGGATAAAATTTAATTAGAAAAATGTACCTATTCTGAAAAGTTCTGAGAAGTCATAGGACCATAAATGTAAGAATAAGAGGATACTTTAACCATCATTAAGTCTTCCTTCTGTTGCCTAGGAGGAATTTAGGGCTCATATCAAAACTAAGTGATTTTTTTTAATTCATATCACTATTATAATAATGGACAGAATCTGGGTCTTCTGAGTTCAAGTCTAAAGTTCTTAAATAAATTCAGCCCATGTTCTCTTCATTTAATGGTCAAATCCTTTCTTTTGGAAAATTCCAAGCATTGACCACACTTGCATATACAGATATTATCAACTTCACAGGCAAAGGTAATAGTCATGTAATTAACTCAGAAATAAAAGCAATACCAGAAGCAGAAAGCCAACTATCTGGCCCCTGGTAGTTCATTCTAAAGTGACACGTGGAGTACATTGGATACTTTTTCTTCCATTCTTGAGATACTTTACTAAGAAGAATATGTTCCAGCTCTAAAAATATGGAAGGGGGAGGGGGAGAGGAGGAAGGAGGGAGGATGGGCAGAGGGAGGGTGATTGGTGGGATTACACCTGCAGTGCATCTTACAAGGGTACATGTGAAACTTAGTAAATGTAGAATAACTAAGAAATGCCAGGAAGGCTATGTTAAGCAGTAACACAATAACTAAGAAAATGCCAGGAAGGCTATGTTAAGCAGTGTGATGAAAATGTGTCAAATGGTCTATAAAACCAGTTGGTGCCCCATGATCGTATTAATGTGCACAGTTATGATTTAATAATGAAAAATAATAATAAAGTGACACTTGGAGAAACAGCATGAGATTACAGGAATTTCAAACGTAACTATCACTTTTGCGCTGGTAGTGGGTGAGAGATTCAGATTCTACTTTCAGTATTCTAGAATACCGGGAACAAGTTCATATCTAGCTTTACTATGACTATGGTGATTTTAGGGATTCTAACAACAAGAAGTCAAAAATTGAGCTTAAATTTAAGAAATTCAGAAAATGAGTTTTAGTCCAGCCTGTGCTAAACTACTGTTTGGGTAAATTATTGCCTATTTCTAGACTTCAGATCCTTCCTCTGTAAAGTGGGTAAATTATCGCCTATATCTAGACTTCAGATTCTTCCTTCCTTAGTAGGGGTAGACAGAAGGGTGGGCTTTGGTTCCTTCCTGTTCTACTGTTCCTCATCTTTCAGGGAAAAAAAGGAAACTATGATATCTCTCAATGAATACAAACCATATAATTCACCAAGGTTTGAGGAAAAAACAATAGTCCTCAAAGAGATAGGTTATTTCATAGGGTACACCAGGAACTACATTATTTTGAAGGTCTTTGTTTTATATTCAGTTATGTTTCTAAAAGTCACTAAGTAGGGTGCCGGCCCCATATACTGAGGGCGGCGGGTTTGAATCTGATCCTGGCCAAACTGCAACAAAAAAATAGCCAGTTGTTGTGGTGGGCACCTGTAGTCCCAGCTACTCGGGAGGCTTAGCCGGCGGCGGGTTTGAATCTGATCCTGGCCAAACTGCAACAAAAAAATAGCCAGTTGTTGTGGTGGGCACCTGTAGTCCCAGCTACTCGGGAGGCTTAGCCAAGAGAATCGCCTAAGCCCCTAAGCTGGAGGGTGCTGTGAGCTGTGGTGACATGGCATTCTACCAAGGGCGACACAGTGAGACTGCCTCTAAAAAACAAAACAAAACAAAACAAAAAGCAACCATCATACATAACAACTGAATGTTGGCTGCAATATCTGGCCCTCAAAATGTACTGCAAACTGAAGCTTAGTTCCAAGACAGAAGCCCCTGCAGATGTGAGTTTGATATCTTTTAAATTGTCAAGAAGGTGACAAATATTAAGTCCTATGATCTTGTATTGTGGGCTTACTACAAATAATCACTGCTTCCGATAGAATTTAGAATAATGTCACTTAGTTTAGACTAAAATTCTACCATCACCCCTTGTTTACCTATGAGAAGGCCAGACCTAGACCCTCCAAACTCCCATTCTCTCCTTCATAAATGACTTGCTGAACTATGTGTCCCCACAGATCAATAGGAACAAAATGCTTATTAAACCAATCTTAAGATTTTCTTCCCCTAGGTACCTGGACTTCATTCTATCCTCAGCCTGAAACAGCACATACAAACCTACCATAGATACAAACCCTCCTTAACAGCTCTTTCTGATAATAGGCTAGTCTCAGGGTAAAATACTCTCTGGCTACTGTCTGATCAATCCACACTTTCATCCTATTTCGCCACATCTGGGTTTTTCTAACCTTAAAACTACCTTTCTCTATAAAAGAAAAATCCTTTTTTGCCTAACCTTTGAGATGTTTGCAGAGCTTATGGTCTGGGCATTCTCCCTATTGAAACAGTTACTTTCTCCACAGCCTTGCAATATTCTTTCCAATAAAGTATGTCCTTATGAAATCCGGATAATTTTTACTTGACACTCTTTCCAATCCTGAAGTGGATGAGTTCGAAAGATAAGCTTACTTTGCTCTTTCTTTAAGTGACAGGTGTTGATCCTCTCCAAGAAGAGATCCTGCGGCATCCACTTGGAAAGGCTAAACACATTTCTAAAAGCTGAATTTCCCGACTGCTGCGGCACGGCTGAGAAAGGGGGCGGGCCAGGTCAACACCGGGACCACCTGGCGCCAGAGGCTATATAGTGAATGGGCCACGAGCAGGCAGGCTCCCTACTCCACACTCCCCGACAGGTTCGCCCCCACCTCCTCCCCGCTAGTCTCGGACAGATGCTGCTTCCTCAAGCAAGGACTCAGACACTTCGGGGCAGGTGGCGGGTCGTGCCCAACCAGCTCACTCAAGCTCTCCAGTCCGCCCCTTTCGAGAAGAGCCCCCGACCGGCTCTTTTCAAAGGAACGATCTCCTGGCCCTTTCCTCCCCACTTGTGTCACTCTTCCCTCACTGAAAGACTCACCATGGCACCGGGGCTAGGTCGTGGATCAGACACCCTGGAGCCAGCGGAGCCGTCCCAGACCTCACCTCGGCGTCCCGCAGCCGGGAGCCTCTGGAAACCGCGAAGAGAGAGGATCTTCCGGCTCTGACGGAAGTTCTGCCCGCGCGGGACAGGAAGTCCCGCCCCTGTCCTGAACGACCTCGACTTCACGCCACGCAGAGATGAGACTACGCAGGACGTCCTCTACAGCGACTTCCGTGGGTGCTGGGGTAGGGGCTGGGGGCGGTACTGACCTTGAGAGCGCGCGGGGGAGGCGCAGGCGCAGGCGCGGCGCAGGTGGTGCGCGGGCGGAGCGGCGTTGCTGCGCCTGCGAGGATCCTGAGGTAGGTCGGGTGTTTTCGACCGCAGGATGGCTGGGCCGAGAGTCGACCCATACTCAGTGGATTTAGTGAGGGCGAAGACCACATGTGGGCCGTGCTGAGACTACATTGTCATTGTCTCAGCTTAGCCAGTGCCCTTTCTACTTTTACCTTTTCATTTTCCTTACTCGGCCCCTTCTTGGAGAGTCTTTCCTCATCTCCATAGACCTGTCTGTCCCTCTGTCGCTTCTCTTCCCGGTCTTAGTGAGCCTCACCCTCCCTTTGGGCCATGAAATCTGGTGATGAGAAGTTTCTTCACTATTCAGAGATACCAGCCGAAGTCAGAAGGACATCTACCAAGAACAGAGAAAGTAGGAAGAAAATTCTACGTGTTTAATATAGTCCAATATGGACGGTGTCCTTTTAGTTAAAAAAAAAAAAAAAATTCAAATGGAAAGAAGTGAAACCCACATACCTCTTAATTTTGTGTTTTTTCATAAATCTGTACCATTTAACTTTTAATTTGATTACAATGAGACATAATACTGGAGGCTGGTTTGAAACGAACATACATAGCACATTCAACCCAGAAATGTCTCGCAATTTAGGGATTCTTACCTAAGTCGTGGCTATCTGTAATTTCATCCATGAGATTTTTTTTTTTTTTTTTTTTTTGCCACAGTGTCAAGTTTTGGGAGTGGGAATTGGGGAGGTTGAAACTAAAGCTTCAGAAGTCAAGAAAGTTGAGCAGGCAGGAGTAGCTATGGATGTTAAGTTTCACCTTCATCAAAGTACCTAGAGGGAATGGTGCCAAAGCTATAAATGGCCCAAAGACCTGTAATCAGGATTCTGAGTAATCCCAAAGAAGCATGCCTATGGCAGTTTGTTTCTATCAGAAAAGGGGACAGAGACTGAGTATATGACTTGCGTATATGTTGTCTTTTACTTTAAATTTTTTTTTGTCAAATAACATGACAAATGAGATATACGAATCCTAAGTATTGACAGAAACAGCTGGAGGTGGGGTGGGACTGGGTAATAGGTTTGTGTAACAGATCCTGCTAGGGATGAATCCAGAACTTCCCTGAGGGTTCCACTTCTGCTGTCTGGGGGACAAGGTTGTAAATAGACTAGCCCCAGGGCATCAGCAAATGGTTAGTGCTGTAGAGAAGGATTGGAGTTGTCTGGTGCTGTATCTGGGAGGTAGCTGCTATCCTTGAAGAAGAAAAGGTGGAGAAGGAAAGTGGCTATCAGCCTGTCAGAGACAACACATCTTATGAAGTCTTATTCTTTCATTTCTGACACTGTGGTTTTTATATCTGTCCTAAACCTGGCAGCCTCATTGAGGTTCACAAAGCATCTCCTTCTATGTGACAGTAAAACTGGAATTAATATCAGGATGGAATCCATTTCTGCCACAGTAAAACCATGAAAAGAAATCACAGTCAGTTTCTGTTATCTGCTTATCATTTTTAATAGAGTATAAGTTCTGTGTTCCTTATTTGGTGTGTGGCAAGTTGATAAATAACTCTTGCTTAGTACCCTTTAATATTCATGTTTCACACAGTTATCTCTGTTACAGTGTGAAAAATCTGTTATTCAAGTAATCGTTTTTAATGATTAAAATGCAGCGTTTGCCCAGACTTTTTTTATCCTATAGAATAATGTCACCTACCTTGAAGTAGAGGAATTTGCCTGTTTCCATTACTTAAAATAGGTAGGCGTCTTTGACAAAGATAGGAAGAAAGGGGAGAAATTATGAAAGGGAACAAAAGATATAGATGATAGAGATTAAAAAGAAATTTGGTAGTTTTGGTGAGGAAGTTAGGAATGTAATCTTTGGGAAAAGTCTTAGTTGCTCACCATAGGGCTGTCATGGGTTGTAATGCCCTGACTAACAGCTATTCTCAAAATGCACCAGCACAAAGTTAACCTCTGACAATCACCACAATGACTTGGAACTTTTTGAGCCATTAAATAATTTTTGCAAGGTGTTCTGATTAGTTTCTCCTCCAAGAAATTTCTGCTATTTTTCTTAATAAGTATGAATATTATTTGCTTTCTTTGTAATTTTTCCCCAATGTATATTTGTTTTCCTAATTAGATTATAAATGGCTCAAGAGCTGGGATCTTGCTTTTGTTTTCCTTTGCCAACCCTTCCCTTAAGAAATATTATTTAAATGAATATGGTAGATAAAAATATTCCCATAAATTACTCTTAAAATGCTTTATGGACCAGGCATCGTGGCTCATGCCTATAATCCCAGCACTTTGGAAGGCCAAAGTGGAAGGATCATTTGAGGCCAGGAGTTGAAGATTAGCCTAAACAATATAGTGAGGTGTCATCTCTCCAAAAGTTAAAAAAAAAATTAGCTGGGCATGATAGTGCAAAACTTTAGTCCCAGTTTCTTGAAAGGCTGAGATGGGAAGATCACAAGTCTAGGAGTTTTGAGAGTGCCGTGAGGTATGGTGGAACCACTGGGTGACAGATGAGACCCTTTCTCAAAAAAAAAAAAAAAAAAAAAAAAAAAAAACTGTAAAACTTAGGTTATTGTTGCAATAATAATAAACTTATCATGTTGTAGTGTTAGGTAGATTGTTTAGGTCCACAATACTATTGGTTGCTG